>MU224078.1:5263211-5295336 GCA_018584345.1 Thuja plicata
CTGAGATGAGACCTCCAGGTTATAGGCTGGTTCCTCTTGGATAATCACCTTCATTTGCTTCTAAAAAAGAAAGTAAATATTTTGAGGGAAAGGGATAGAAGGATTGCATGAAAGGGAAAAGACTGAAAAGAAAACTACCTACTAGGTGATGCACCGAAAATGGCATGAAAACATAACACACACAGGATAAACCCCTGGGTCAACTAACTCTGAATTACAAGTAAAACACAAGTCCCCTGTATAGGCATGCATCAATATTTCATAACAAGGCCCTAATTAAACCAGTTAAAAGGAAAGACTTCTTCACAGTTAATAGCTTTAGGCAGCAAACACTAGTTACAACCTGCAAGCAGACATATTCTTCTGCAAGTAGATGCTGTGAAAGGACTGATTAAGAGGAATAAAATCATCCACAGTTAATCCTTCAACAATCAAGACACATACAGACAAGCAGAAAAGAGACAAGGTTGGCACAATTCAACAAATTGATCCAAGAATTGAAACTCTACATATTACTTCTCACAGTGAGTTACAGACTTACACAAAAATATACCAAGGACAAAAATTGTCACAGAGTATGCCTTCTGCATAAAATGAACTCTTGGGTTACAAAATATCTTGTTTCTATCAAGAATTCAGAAAAGTTACAAAGACAGCAAGAACAAAAGAAGAAGAACCGACCCCTACAATCGCAAATTTTTGGCTATATATAGGGCTACGACCATCTTGGAATCCCTTAGGATACAACAAGCTTCGGACGGTCTTGGAAAACCCTAACCCTAAAACATAGGAGAGGTGAAAAGAGAGAGAAGAAGTGGTGGAGAATGACCGAGTCAAACAGATATTCATGGATATTTTCATGCTCCTCCTCGACCTGGCAACTGCAATAAGATTTTCTAGATGGCGGCTAGTAACATTTATGTTTACTCTGAAAACCGTGCACACCTGTTCACCTATATTTCTCTGTAATAACTATCCCTCTTGTTTGTGAACAATGTATAGCCAAGTGTTCTCCTTGTCATCGCCCAGGACTTCTTCTTCTTCTTGGCACCTCTGGAGACTTAGTCATAATTCTACTCTGCTCTGCAACACGCTGAATTTCCTCCTTTTCACCGACATTGAAACAAATCTATTCAAATATCGGCAAACTGCACAGTGCATAATTCTCTGCAAGTGAAAAAACCTCTGATTAATTCTGGAAACCCCTCTACAACTGAGAAAAATACCTTGAGCTCTGATGACCTCATCTACATCCTCGTCGCACACTCGCGGGCTATGCTTTCTTCCTTTTTGATTCTGAGCGACTAAGCGACGAGCTCCTTATTCATTACCTTTTTTGTGATCGCGCACTCGCGAGCAACTTTCACTTTATTTTACCTTCTCTGTGAGTAGGCGACAACACCTTTTCTTTCCTTGATCGCTCAGTCGTGAGCCATTCCCTGTTCACTTTGAAACATCAGCAATTGAGCGATGAGCAGCTATCTTTTATTTTTCGTGTAGTCGCGAGCTCTCTTTTCATTCACCTTAATTGCTTAGCGACTTTGTGATGGGCCCCGATCTTCTTGTCGCAAGGTCGTGAGCTCTTTCTCTTGCATTTGAAAACTGCAGTGATTGAGTGATGACTTGCCTCCTTTGCTCATCATGCACTCGCTCCTTATATCACCTTTGTTTTCTTTTTACTCGGCAAGTGTGCGATGACATATTTCCTTCGGCTCGTCGCACACCCACTAACTATTTTCCATTTCACCTTGTTACTTGGCGAGTGAGCGACGAGCATTCATTTTACTTCAGTCGCACACTCGCAAGCAACATTCTATTTATCTTTTCTGCTCGGTGACTGCGTGACCACATTTCTCTTCCAGCTCGTCGCGGACCCGTGAGCTCTTTCGCACTTTGAGAAATACCTGCACGATTGAGCGACAAGCATCTCTTTAACTCATCACTGACTCACGACCTGCAAACCCTTCTTCAAATTTGATCTATGACGAGGGCGATGACAGGAATTACAACTCGTCGCAAACTCGCAGACGGATCAGACTCCTACAAAAATAGATCGCGATTGCACGACGACCGCGACTGGCGACTCGTCGCGCACTCGCGCAACTTAATGGCTTGACCATAAATCCACCGCGATTGCGCGATGAGACAAGAGTAAGAATTTTTGAAAATGTTTTAGCCATTTTTTGGGCGGGAAAACACAGACAAGGGCCAAATTTCTTTAAAAATGGAAAATTGGGCAACAGTTACAATCCAGGGAGTTTGGCTATTGGGTTGAGTTATTTTAACCCCCTTTGCAGGTGCTACTACTCTCACCAAGGCCGCTTCTCTCTAATCCAAAATGGCTAAAAATTCCACACCAGGACCCTAAGAAAATGCGTACATATATCCCTCACTCTGACTTCAAGGAGCCCATCCAGGAAGCAATTATCTTCTTGCGTAGGATTTTTGGGGAGCCCCATGCCTGGGAATTATCACCCTAGTTGTATTTATTTTTATATGGTATGACCACTAACAAGGCACGCTTTGAATAGGCCAACATCATCAGCAAGCATGTGCACATCTAGATGAGGAAGGTTGAGGTATAACATAATTTTAATATGATCTCCTACATCCTTTGGCCCCTTTCCTGGTAGAACCGATGGATCTAGGGTTTAACAATGGTTGGTGTCCTTGGGGAGAGAGTTGGTGAGGCCACCACATGGGACTACTTCCACTATATTTAGTGGGACCAGAGTTTCCCCCATTTTTGTAGAGTCAACGACACCTTGATCTTCCACAGGATAAAGGCAATCACTGGTGACCAAGGATATAAACTATCCCTGTAGGCCATGGGCATGGTTGGTGCATGGGGACATTACTTCATCTAGTGTTCCCAGCACACCTATATTCGGGTGTCCATATTTTCTAGGAAAACCTTCCTGTTACCCAAATATTGTGGTTACAGGATCATTTTTATTATAATTTTGCATGTAGGTTTAGGAGGCGCATGCCTTAACCTTTGTGAATAAAGTCACCACTCTGACATTCCCATTCATTTGTGGAGAATACACCTACTCCCATGCTATGGCTCGGGAAGTAGAAAATGAGGTAAGTAGCTTGAACTTAGCCAAATATTCTTTCAGTTGAAAGGATTATGATCCTCTTGGGTGACTAGGAAGGCTGATGCCTATGGGAGTTAACCCCCATGTTCAATACCTAGAATATTTTTTGGCTAGCTACAAAGATGACTATGACATCTGGAAGTGGAAATACACCAGAATGACAAAAGGAATGTTGGAACATCTTAAAATCTAGACATTCCCACAGACTTTTTTAGACACCAGGCCACTTGAGGACCCCAAGTATAAAGATACAGGAATAAAAAAGATGGACCTCCCTCCAGTATATTGGGATATGCCAGATATTTTGAGTATCAAAGCCATCTTGAGAACAGTAATTCAACATAGCCACATGTATTTTCTAAGGGTCTTCCCAAAGAGCGTCCACCTGGACAACCCATTTTTGGAAGCCTCGGGATCTCAGGCTATAGAATAATCCAAAGCCCCAGGTTATTCCATAGAAACAAAACTTCATTTCGGACGCCCTCATAGTATCAGCCAGTACCCTCGATCCCATGCCAGGTTCCCACCTCCAAATATTTTTATTTGAAATGGTGCACACACCATCCATACCTCATAACTTAACCCATCTTCAGGTCTTCGAGGATGACAGACATATTCTCACATTTATGGAAAATGTGGGTGTCTTTGAAGACTAGATCATGGAGGAAGAAGAACATGATGATACCAAGAAAGGAGAAAGTAAAGATAGAATCCTCGATCTTCCCACCAAAACTATCCCAAAGGGGATGGTTTCCCTTAAATGTATCTTTGACTCTGATCCCAGAGCCAAAGACAAAATGTCTCAAAATCCCAAAGGGGTAAAATATGAAAAGTTGAATATTGGAATAGGTGTTGAAGAGAGGTTCATCCATATTGGTACCTCTTTCTCCCTAGATGAGAAAGAGTATATTCTCATGCTCCTCTAATAATATATTGATGTAATTTCATGGGGGTATGAGGATAGCACACACCATAGCCCTAAATCTAGAGGCTTAACCTTTCTGGCAGAAACAAAAAAAATTCAATCCCCTAATTGAACCTCTCATTTACCAGGAGGGTCAGAAGTTATTGGCCACCCAGATAATATTTCTGATTCAACATACCACTTGGGTGGACAATTTAGTCGCAATCTAGAAAATTAATGAAGAGATTCAACTATGTGTGGACTTCTAGAATTTGAATAAAGCATCAAAGACAGATAAAAATCCTCTCCCCTCGATACATGAGGTATTACAAATTGTGAATGGTTCCCAGATGATGTCCATCCTGGATGGATATTCAAGGTATAACTAGGTCATGGTCCAATTTGAAGATAGACCTAAAATTCCATTCACTACTAAGTGGGGAATGTTTTCTTACATAAGAATGACCTTCGGCTTAATTAACCCTAGAACTACATTCTAGAAGACCATTGACATCACCTTTGAAGGCTTGGTCAAAAATGCATAATCATCTACATGGATGATTTGACTATTTTCTCCTGAGAAATTTGTGATCATCTGACCCACCTCGCCAAGATTTGTGAGTGATGCCGCCAATTTGGTATATCCCTCAACCCAAATAAATGCATATTTGAGGTAACTAAAGGAAAATTTTTATGATACATTATCTCAGAAAAGAGTATATCGATCGACCCTGAAAGAGTTGAGGCAATACTAAAATTGTGAATTCTCGGTACTAAGAAGGAAATGCGTTGTTTCTTTGGGAAGATCATCTTTTTCTAGTGTTTCATCACTGGTTTTGTTGGTGTTGTAAAACCTCTAAATGATATGATGAAAAAGGATAACAAAATTGAGTGAAGCCCGGAGGCAAAACACACTTTTCCCAAATCAAGTAGATCATCACGGAGGCCCTAGTCCTAGCTAACCCATAATATTCCCTCCCATTTCACATATATTATTTTTCCTCCACCCACTTGTTGATAGGACTTTGTGACGGTCTCGCCAATGGGAGAAGAGTTGTCACTGAATACTGGAGTATCAACCAACTTTGCCTGAAGAGGCATGTGGGAGAGATAGCTCTCCTAGCCTCCAAGCACCTGGTTATTGGGTCACGATAGTGCGGGATTAAATTTTTGGACAAGTGAGTGTTTATTTTGAGGGGATATCTAGTTTTGACTCCTAGACCTCTGAAACTTTGGGGATAAAAGGATTCCTGCAAGCATAGTTTATATCCGACAAAGAAAATAGCAAAAGATATGAGAGGGTTAGTGTATATCTCTAACTATATCCATGATCTATGTTCCCTTAACATCAACAAAGTTCCAGATAAAATAAACAACAAATATTCGATATACATATAACCTTAAATCACACATATATCAGTACAAAAGTAAAGTATTTCATAGAATCATTAAAAAACTAGAACAAAGGACATAAGAAAGCATACAACATGAGAAATGTTTTTCTAACTCCAGGATTAGAAAAAACATAGAGCTCAGAGCTGAACGGTGTTCCTCATTCTTTCATTAACTTCAAATCCAACACCACTAGTAGTTACAATAGTGGCTCCAAGGGATCATTAATCTAATCTAAACTTCTTAAAGACAAGATTGCTAATAGACTAAAAGCTTGTATTGCTAGTGGACAGCTAAATCATCAATTTTCCAACCCTTAGAATGGCATCAGACTTAACATTTATAGAAAATTCTAGCTACCTAAGGGACTATCCCTATGATATCTATTTACATTATATTACAATATTTACAAGCAGTACTACCTGTGCTGTCAGGATTTTCTTATATAATACAATCATTTGAGAAGAGAAGAAAGAAATAAACCCTAGGAAAACTGCCATTGGAAAGAGTATCCTTGTACTTGTAGACATGATGGAACTTACCTAAGTGACCTAGGCCATACCCACTATTTAATGTTGTTCTGTACTTTGGTGACTGGTCAAGTCAAGGTAGGCCAGATAGTAAATGCTACAATGGTGCCTCAGGATCCAAGAGGCATCTACATTGAACCTATACATCAATAGTGACTATTTATTCCAGGAGGGACAGCCACAAACCTAGAAACATGTTTTAGATAGTGATTGGTTAGCTTGAGAGAGTTGTCAACACTTCTTACTATAAAGAATACAAAACTAGGAACCAAGGGTCCGAGAGCTTATGCTCAAAGAATAAAGAATAAAACTGTATGCAACTTATAATGAACGATCCCTGGAGTCTGGAAAATTTTATTGGTCTTTGAATCTTTCATACACCTCCTGAATCTAGGGGATGAAATCTTCCTCTATATCCTGCAAGAAATCCCGACGATCCACAAATCTCTCAAAATGGAGGCTGACATCTTCTTCCTTATCTTTTAACTCTAGAGCCATCTTGGCTGCATCGTGTGATTTAAGAAATACTTGGGAGAGTTCCATGATGGTGGTGCCACTAAAATTTCCCCTGGTCTGGAATTGAGCCTCTACTACTTCATCAAAATTATAAATTACAAAATCAACATGAGTATAAGTCTCGAGGCTAAGAGGATCAACCGATGTTGTTTCTTGGATGAGGGAATCATATTGGTCCAAAGGAGTCCAGACCATCTATATTTTTTCTTCCAACACTCATACCAGTTGTTTTCTAGTTTTGAATATGAATGCAGGTCTAGAGTATTGAGTTCGAAGGAACCCATATCATTCATCCCCTAAAAATGCCTATGTTCATTAACCCATCTTCCCTAAGGTTCAGAATCTCCAATGAGGTATCCTTCCAATATTCATATTTCTCTATCTCTCCCTACCACTGGGGAATGGTGGCCTCTATTTTCTCTGATAAGTCATTTACCAAGGAAAAGTCTAGGAGAGACTCGGACAAGAAACTTCTTATTACCCCAACCTGATGAGTGATCCACTCATCCACCGCTAATGCCTTATTTTTCATAACTTTCAGAGTATCAAAATCACTCTATGGTAGCAATGTCCTGAGAACTGAAGGTCTAGGTGTTTTGGAAGTGAGGGGGCACACTAATTCTGCCATGAGTCCTGAGAGATTGGCATTGGCAGCTTTCAACCCCTATATCTTATGAGATTGTTTCTCATGTCGGGCCCGAATACCATGACACACTTTGTTTAGGAGGTCCAGCTCTCCCTACTGAGTTCTTTTACCCAAAGACACCTTTGTGATTACATATTCTTTAGCAACTACCTCAGAATCCTCTTTTCGTACTCGAGGGGTAGTGAATACTGCAACAACATTGTCATCTAGGGCCCTTTTAGTGTTGTGAAGGGTACAAGCCTTATTGGGCGTCTTAGGAATTTGGTCATCAACCAATACCCTGGAAAGTGATAGTGGAGTCATGATAGTAGTTGGGGCTTTTCTTTTCTGGGCTTCCACTAGCCACTATAGAGGGGCAGCTATCCCGCCTATCATTATCCCCGAGCTTGACTTGTCCCTGTGGTTCAATTCAAGTTCCTGCTTGGTGTATTATCCATTGTATCAATGTGATATTTTCTTTTCTGACCTTTATCTCCCTCCCTATCACCCTCTGGAATGGTGTTCTTAGGTGGGGTGGGTGGTGGACGAGGCAAAGGCATCTCATTGAGATATATCTATTTAAAAATGGTCGCAACTTTATCGCCCACTATATCTGGTGGTATCAACAATCTTTGATTACCACTTAAGCTCAAGAGCACAACATTAGAGGTTACAATTTCTCCCAAAGGTCTTTTTACCTCTTCAACTGGCCCTTGCTCCATGACAGGGTTGTTCTCTTGTTCCTATTGCATTTCTTTTTCACCTTTAGCTTCATTAAGATGGGGCTCGCCTTCTTCTTGGGCCGCCACATCTTCTGGCCCTATCAACTCAAGTATGGGAACTTCAACTTCTTCTTACATTGTCTCTTCTATGGTACAATCAACCATACCATATAGCTCTTTGAGATCACCTAGTGGGAAGAAGTCATCGACTTTGATCTGTGCTATCTCTGGGGGACTCGCTTGATGGTCCTATTTTTTGGAGGAGGAGGACGAAGAAAGCACCTCAACCTCAGGTACATCTGTGGGATCTAGCCCCATATTCTTATTCTATGGGGACCGACTTGCCTTTTTTTTCTTTCTCCTTTTGAGTGGAACTTCGAGCTCTTCTGCTACCATTGTTCTGACAATTTCTGATTCACATGTTGCACTTAAAAAAATAGTTAGGGACAGAGAACCTCCTATTGGAGGACAGGAGCCTACCAGGGTAGCTCCAAGACTAAAAGTCACTCTGGATTTTGTTGCTTCTCTTAATTTATGGGAGTTCTCTAACTCTTCACCCAATTTCCCTTTTAGGGGGGACAAAGAGGGGTCTGGGACCCGAGGTGGGGTGCCAAGTTTCTTTTTACGATGGGCTTTGGATTGCTCCAGGGCTCGAGAACCTGAGGCTTCCAAAAAATTCTTGTCTGATGGGACACTCTTCCAGTAGACCTTCTTGAAATACAAGTGGCTACGCTCAACTATTTCTCTTGAGATGACCTTGATATCTAAAATTTCTAGCATATAATCTACTAGAGGGAGGTCCATCTTATCTATACCTATATTTTTATACTTGGGGTCCTTTGGGGACCCACTATCTAAAAAATTCCATAGGAATGTCCAGAGATTGAGATGTTCCATCATCCCTTTTGTTACCCTAGCTTAGTGTCTCCTCCAGACATTGTAATCATCCAGGCAGTTAGCCAAAGTATCATTTATGTGTCGAACGTGGGGGGTTTAAGCCCTTTGGCATCAACCTTGTCAGTTGCCCAAGGGGATCATAATCCTTGCAGCTGAAAGAATATTTTGCTAAGTTAAAAATACTTAGTTCATTTTCTTCTCCTTGGGCCATGGCTAGGGAGCAAGAGTATTCCTTGAAAATAAAAGGGAATGTCGAGGTGGCAAATTTATTGAGGGAAGCCAAGGCATAAGCCTCCAAAATCTGCCTGCAAAATTTAAAAAAAAACTACCCTATCCCCACAATGTTTGGGTAACAGGAAGGGTTCTCTGGAGAAGCCGAACACCCAAATGCAAGTGTTCTGGGAAAAATGGAGGAAGTACCACCCCACGCACCATCCAAGCCCATGGCCTGTAAGGATAATCTATATCCCTGATCACTAGTGATCGCCTTGATCCCATCAAAGGCAAAGGCATTGTTGAATCTGCAAAATTGTGGGAAACTCTGGTCCCACTAAATCTGGGGAAAGTGGTCCCATGGAGAGACCTGACCAGGTCCTTTCCTGAGAAAAACAACCATTTTAAACCTCAAATTCCCTGGCACTATCGGGAAAGTGGCCAAAGGACGTAGGAAGTCAAGTAGAACTTCTTCTCTTTGTTGACCTTCCTCATTTGGATGTCTACATGTTTGAAAACGATGTCAGTCTAGTTGAAGTGTGCCTTGTTGGTGGTCATACCATATAAGAAATAATACGTCCAGGGGGAGAATTCCCGGACATGTGTCTCCCCGAAGATCCTGCATAAGAAGATAATTCCTGCTTGGATGGGCTCCTTGAAGTTAGAGCACAGAATTTATGTCTGCATCTTCTTATAGTCCTGGCATGAAATTTTAATCCAATGTTTGTTGAGGTCATGCTAGGCCATGTCTTTTGTGTCCTCATACTGCTGGAGGGCCTCGACCTTGGTGAAAGAAACATCTCCCACAAATTGAGGAATACGCCACCCTCTGGCAGTGGCGTCATGGTCCAATGTGATAATGGACATCAAGAATCAGAGGGGAGTAGGGGAAATGAGCACAACAACCATACTTCCTTGGTGATAACCCCTAGTCTAGAGAAAAATTAGCTTTGGTTCTTGTACTAAGCATAGAAAACTAGCTTCTTGAATGATTCTAGATTGCACTAAGTTAACTTAGACAAATTCATTGGAGCGTCAAAGTTGGTGGATCATTTGAATAAGGCCCTCTAATTTGACCCAGGTTTCGACAGCTCTATCAATGATCTCTTTAAGAATAGACTCAATTCAGGACCCCTGAATTGTCCTATTATTATTATATTTTTTGGTTAGCGGGAGCTTTTCAATGTTCACTCTATCTTGTTCTTCTTGCTAATATCTACAGAGGCACTTGTGAGTTCTAGACTTGCGAGAGGTGAAGACCCTGAAGCCATTTCTTTCTTACTTTAACCTATACCTGCAAACTAGACAACCATCAGTACATAAACATTGAGAGATCCCAGATTCTGGAGGCCTTGAGAATGACTTCACCTTTTCACCTGAAATGAAGAATCATTAGGGCATCCTAGATGAGATCATATGTCCAAGATTTAATAAAATTTTAACACATGAAATATTTCTTGTTTACTAAGGATCCAAAATGATAAATTAGAAAGGGAGTCACATGAGGTGGAAAAAGGTTGGTTTTATTAACACGCTTGACATTAACTCAAAAAAAACAACATTTTTTAGTGATAAGATAGGTGGTCGTTCTGTCATACTTTAACACACACATGCCCACTTGACTGAGTAATGACATAAATGGACAACTATTCTGGCACGAGTGGCATGAATCCCATTTGGGATGGATTTTAAATATTTGTTCATGGGAACTAATTTTACCAGTAAGGTAGAAAGTATGGAGGGGAGAGAAAATATTAATGACCTACTAATGAACTAGCCTCTGCAATTGACATACCTACCTCTACCTTGTCCAAGGCAGAACTAACTAGTGTGATGAAACTGGTTATTGGAGGGGCGTGGTTTGAGACCTCATAAAGAATTGGGACAACAATGGGTCCTTAGGGACAGCTCCTCAAGACACTCATCTAGACAAAAACTCTCAGAAATGCCATGTCTCTAAGCGGAGAAAGAGTGAATAGAGTGTTGTAGAATTACAAAATTTACAGACAAATCTAGACCTACAACAAACCACCAGAGCTCACATACTCAAACCTATAGCTCTTGAAAACCCAAATTTACATAAAGAAGAATTACAGACTCTATCTTACAGAGCATTTACAAGCTACACATAGCATATATAGAATATAAAAAACCAAAAGTTTGTGCATTTATAGACTTCCCAGTAGGAAGTGGTTAGTATTTACATAAATCTACATCCCAGGAGGGCAGACGTCTTTACTTCTGAGTAGGATGGTTACAAATGGAAGAAGACATGCAAGAATCAAGGATAGCATCATGCCAAATGATAGATGAAACCCTGGAGTGACAAAATAGAGAAATGATGACTAGGAACACACATGGAAAACACAACCCAGCCAACAAAAACTAGTAGAAACCATGTAGAGAAAAATAAACACAGAAGAAACAAAATGAAACAGAAAGAAAACAAATGGAAAGCCCAAGGGCCTACCTGAACCTTGAAATGCCAAATGGGGGGAACTACAACTACTTCACTCTATCACCTAAACACTCCACTAGACTCAATGAACACACATCTTCTACTTCTAGCTCAAGCATTTCTTCTCAGAAAACAAATTGCTTCGCTCTCTAAAAAATTTGTCGGAAGGTAACTTGTTTGCGGTAAGTGTAAAAATGACAAGGTAAAAGGCCTTAAGTAATGCCTAGGAAAGTTCATTAATTACTAAAATTAACTTCAAGAAACACGCTAGTGGCCAGGATCCAAACCCAAAAACACCTAATGATCATCCCCCTTCTGAAGGAAAAGAGAATGATTGCTAGGCACAAAAGATCCAGAATCACCCACTTGAGAACGACAATCTAGGACATAGATCCGAGAAGAAACAATAAACAAAAAAAGAAAGGCAAAGACTAGATGGGAAAAAAAGAGTCTAGAAGCAATAGGGAACCAAGCCAAAAAGAAAGGAAAGCAAGGAGAAAATTAAAACAAAGGAAAGAAACAAAGGGGACATGACATTTTGCACACAAAATCTAGGGATGATTATGCAGGGCATAAAAAATGGTGACTTGCTGGGACAGATGCTTCGTGCATTTGAGAACTCTAGAACTCTAGTTGAAATGATATGGACCTTATAATAAGTAGAGAAGTGGCATCATGAGGTGACTCTAGAATTGGGGAAACTTGCTGAGATATAGATATTGATCCTTTCCATTGTATGTGTCTTGGGCGTCAGATAAAGGGAAAAAATATGGAACCTGGATGGAGAAAATATAGAGAAAAAACACCAACATAGAAAAGATGGCATCTTGCGGTGATTCATGTTTCCCAAAATCTAGATCTTCCAGCCGTGAGTCATTTATCTCTTTTTTGTGAATGGGAGAGTCGGTACTACTTTCACCAGGGTCGTCAATCTTAGCTTGTTACCATGGTAGTACTTCTTTCACCTCATCATCCTTTTGATTATTGAGTGGACTAAGAAAATCCAATCCAGGGAAGTCTTCAAGTTATTTCCTCCACTTAGGCACCTCCCGCAGAGAGTGCAGTCAATATATCTTTCTCCAAGTCCCTTTTTTTGTAGTATTTTAAGTAACTCCCCTTTTTTGAAATGATAGCCGATCTTTGTTCTTCTAAGGAGAAACACCAATAGCTAGCTCAGAGAAGAGCCTCCGACACCCAAAATCCTGTGTGAGGAACTTCCCAAGATGAGGATAAGGGAAGACATTGTTTACCATCTAGTTTGGGACTACTAAAATGCATAAGGAGAATCTCTCAACTTGTGCAACCGTTATGCAAAGCATACCAATCCAACAGAAGAGGGAAAAACATTGGGGACGCACAAAAGAAAAGAAACCACAAAAAGGATAGAGGAGACACCAAGGGACCAGGTAAAAAATCCCCCAAAACTATTTACAAGGGAGGGTGTGTTGGAGAGACACACCCAAAGGCTACTTACAAGAGGTATATACATATGGTACAACTCCTGCATGAGATTTCGTTTGTCCTCCTTACTAAAAGTAATGTTTAAGGAACTATCCATTCACAAGAAGTGGGATAGCTTCTCTAGTTAACAAACTAAGGCGATATGTGTTGGCTCCAAAAAATTTGGAAATTTGATAAGGTCAGAGCCAAAGCCTTTGTAACTTGGTATGTTTTCCCTTCTTCTCTTGGGCCTTGTCCCACAAAAGGACTAGGTATGAGAGCTGAAAAGCCTTGTATTTAGCTCTTTTGTCAAACCACCGATTGAATACAGCTTGGTGCTTTGTAAAATGTTCCAGTGCATGATCTCTTTCCTCTTCCAACTATACCAAGTTAAGGAGATGCACCTCAATGATGTTATCCTAATTATTAAGACTGGGATTTATAGGTTCACATGGAAAACTGGATTTATTCCATACACCAGATGAAATGGGGATGTCCCCAAAGTGGCCTTGATTCAAATGTGGTCTGATTATAAGGGAAACCTCAGTTTATGATGCCAATCTTGGGGATTCCTTTTGAGCAGGTGTTTGATTACCTCTAAAAGGTTCTTTTTGGTTGATTTTGATACGCCATTTCTCTACGGGTAGTAATTACTAGAAAAGTTGAGGGTGACACCCCTATCATAGGCCCACTCTAATAATTGAGCATAGGAAAATGTTGGGCCGTTATTCTACACAAGGGAAAAAGGCATCCCAAACCTAGTGATGATTTCCTCTTTGATAAAATTGATCACTACATCTGGGGTGTTGTTCTTACATGGTATATCCTTGTTCCATTGGGTGCAATAATCAGTGGTAGTTAAAATGTACCGGTGGTTTGCTGACGAGTTGGGATTTATCTCTCCTATGAAATCAAATGCCCACTAGGCGAAAGTTCTTTCCTCAAATACAGGTTTGAGATGCATTTCCAGATTCTTCTCCCTTGAAGCAGTGGCTTGGTAGTTGTGACATTTCCTTATGTGTGAATAGGCATCACTAAAAAAATGGGGCCAATAGTACTCATCCTAGAGAATTTTATGGGCAGTAGCATCGGCACACCAGTGTCCAACTCCAAAATGAGCATGGAGTTCTTCTATCTTTTTTTCATCTTGTTCTTTGTCAAGACACCAGAGGTAGATGCCTTCATAGTTCCTTCAAAATAGGGTCCCATTTTTTTATCATGAAATGTGCACTCTTTAGCCAGAGAGCCTGAAGTTTACTAGGGATGAGCCCTTTTGGGAACTGATTATTTAGAAGAAGGTGTACCAAGTCTGTGTACCAGTGGTCTTGAGGGATGGATTGCACAATGTAGGTGTGGCATTCAATATGTGAGTGAGATTCAGCCATAGCTTTGCATAGCCCTTGTCCTTGGACGAGTTTCATAGGTTGCATCTCTAGATCATACTCTTGGAGGATAGCCATCCACTTCCCCCTAGTGCTCACTGAGTTCACTTTGAAGTAATATAGATTTGATGGCCTGGTCAGGGAGGATGGCATGCACTTTGTTGCAAAGGATGTAGTTTTGGAATTTCTAAATCACCTGGAAGAGGGAAAAATACTTGTTTTTCCTGAGGTGCATATCGCACCTCTGAATTCTTAAAGGGTGAGCTCATAAAATAAATGGGTCGTTCTTCCCATTCTACCTTTTGGGTTAATACGAATACACTAGAGTGGGAAGAGGCAAAAGAATATATGAAATGAGAGGGAATAATCTAGGCTAGCCAGAACAGGGGCCTCTATGATAGCCTGCTTGATCTGTATAAAATCTTGCTTTTCCTCTTGGCTCCACTCGATTTTAACATCCTTTTTCATAATATCATTTAGAGGTTTTACAACGTTGATGAAACTAGTAATAGAATACCAGACACAATTGATCTTCCCAAAGAAAAACCTCATCTCCTTCGAACTACCCGACATTTGCAGTTTTAGCAGTGCTTCAACTCACTCATGGTCAATAGATATACACTTTTCTGAGATGATATGTCCTAAAAATTTCCCTTGTCTTACGCCAAATAGGCATTTCTTTGGGTTGAGGGATATACCAAACTGGCGGCACCTTTCGCAGATCTTAGCAATATGGGATGGGTGATCATGTCTCTCTCCATAGAACATGGTTAAATAATCCATGTAGATGATTATACATTTGTTGACCAAGTCTTTGAAGGCTATTTCCATGGCTTTCTACAACGTAGCCCCGACGTTAAAAAACTTGAAAAGCATTCTTCTACAGGTGAATGTTCCCCACTTGGTGGTGAATGTTATTTTGGATTTGTCTTCAAATTGAACCATAACCTGATTGTATCTAGAGTATCCATCCAGAAAGGACATCATCTGGGAGCCATTAACAATTAGTAACACCTTATCTAGCCAGGAGAGGGGTTGGTTATCTTTTTTGAGACTTTATTCAAATTCCAAAAGTTAAAACATAGTTGGATTTCCCCATTCTTTTTCCAGATTGGTACTAGATTGGAAACCCACATGGTATGTTAGATTGGAATATTATCTGAGTGACCAATAGCTTATTAAACTCCTCATGGATAAGAGGCCCAATTAGGGGATTGACTGGTATTTTCTTTTGTGGAAATATCTTGGAGTCTAGTTTCAGGGGGATGGTGTGTGTTATAATAGAATATCATAGGTCTTGAGATCTTCATATCCCCAAGCAATTACATTAATATATTCTTGGAGGACCGCAAGAATCTTCTCTTTCTCCTCTGGACAATATTTTCTTCAACATCCGTCCCAATGTTAACCTTTTCATATTTTCCCCCATCGGGGGTTCAGCATGTTCTATCTTGAGCTCATGAGTCACAGTCAAGGATCTATTAAAGGGAAACCATCCCCTTAGGGATTGTGTTGGTGGGTAGGTCAGGGATTCCACCCTCATTCTCTTCTTGTCTGGTATCATCATGTTTTTCTTCCTCCATGATCTGGTATTCAAAGTTACTAACATTTTCCATGAAGGCATCTATGTGTCTATCATCCTCAAAGACCTGAAGATTTGTTATATTGTCAGGTATGCAGGGTGTGGGCATCATTTTAGCTGAATATCTCTGAAGCCAGGAACCCACCATAGGTTCTAAAGTACTTGCTGAAATAGCTAATACATGTTGTCAGTAATTTATCATGGCATGTGTATTGGCTCTAGATTTGCCGGACTATAAGTTCTGAGTCACCCATTGCTCTAAGGCACGTGACTTCTTTCTTGAGGGAAAATAGGAGCCTGAGGACCATGGCCTCATACAATGTTATGTTATTGGTGCAGTCAAACTGCAAGCAATATGATGCAAGGAAAGACTTTCCTCATGGGTTGATCAGTTCCACATTGGCTCCGCAACCTTGTTTAGATTGGGATCCGTTGAACTTAAGGATCTATAAATCACTATTGCTACGTTATTGTTGCAGAGTTTGGGATGGATTCATGGTTGGTTTAAGATGGGGGATAGGTTCAGGCACATCCCCTGACTGAGTAGATACAAGGACCGAAACATCCCCTGGAGGAGTCTCCACCAGAGATTCCTCAGATAGCCATCCATTTAGTGTGCTCATGATTGGAGCGCTTTGGGGTGGGGCCTTTCTCCTGTGTTTTTTTACTTGAAAATTTTCAAGGCAGACCTTGGCAACATCTACACATCGCACACATTTGAGCTCTGAATAGTTTTGACAATGAACTTGGCACCAAGTGCTAGGCTATAAGAAGGTTAAATTTGCCTTCTCCCTTGAGATTTGGAATCCTTTTTTAGCTTCATGATAAGGTCAAGGATCCTTTGGGTGATGATAGGATCTTCATCGTGTATTCTTCCACCTAGGAAAAAATCTAGGGTTGGCATTTCTTTAGCGATGTATAGCCAGGGTTCCAATTTAGAAAAAGAGATTTCACTAATGTGACCATAATTAGTGATAGCCTATTTCATCTGAGGTTTATTTTCTACTTTGATATGATTATATTCTCCTCTCCAAGAAATCTATAAGTGGGATAAATCAGTTGAGATATATCCAATCAAGGATTTGGACCAATTCTGACTCAGGAGCATCCCGTAATTCTTAGGGATGTCGACCACCTCGATGTCAATGATGCTAGATATCAAGGGATCTTGTACTAGATGGACTAGGATATTTTTTAGTTCTTCCACCATTTTAAAAATGTTCTTGTCCAGATGGACAGCTAATCCTTTGAACGGTGTGGGAGTCAGTCCGAGCTTCTTCCAAATAGAGAGGGGCATGACATTTCCTGAAGCTCTGGAATCCACTAAGCAGTTGTGTAAGGTGTCACCATAAAGTTTAAGAAATATAAAAAGGGAGGATCTTCTCTACTCCCCCATTATATGACCATGTTAGCATCATCAAATGTCACAAACTTGGGCAGGAAGTCACACAATTCTGGGTTCTCTAGGTACTGTAGGAGAGACTTTCTCTACTTGGGACAAAAAAGAAAGACCTCCATCAAGCTCATGGTCATAGTAGTATTTTGCATTACTTTCATGATGTCAAAGTTTTCTTTAAGGTCCCATAGCCCTTTTCTTATGGATTCATGTGTATTTTTCAGGCGTGGGTCCTTTGGGAGGGGGTGGATTAACATTTGGAAAAGCGTCTAGTGGAAGATTCATAATTCATGGTGGAATCAATGTTGTAAGGGGACCCTTGTTTGATTGACTCTGGGTATTGTAGGGAGTGGTGGGATTGGTAAAGGCATTATCCTTGAACACTGGGATGAACTCATTAAAGAAACCTGTAAGTTGGGTTCTTCCCTACCTTATTCGCCATTACCAAAAAATATGGTTTCACAGGTATAAGTGGAAAGATCTGGTTTGACTGAGGATTCTGGAGGAGGAGAGTCGGTGTTTTGTTTCTTATCAGATTGGGGTATCAAAGATAATCTTGTCCAGCATGGGGTAGTTTACCTTAGAATGTGAACCAGTATCATGTAGCCAAAACCAAGATGTCAGGTGGAGGAATCCAGCAAGTTGCATGAGATGGCTAGGTCCCTTGCCTCCTTGGGTGTTGGCCTCACTAGGTGGAACACCCCCATTGTTCGGTGTGTTGTTCCATTGTTGGTTGGGCTGAGCATTGTTGTTTCCACTATTTTTATAATGGTTTTGGGGTCCATAGTTATGGGAACTTCGTTGTCCCAAAAATATATTTCCTCTTTGGAAGGGTTGGTTTTGTGGGATGCGAGGGGTCCCATCTGTAACTATCTCATGTCAGTGGTGAGTGAGTAAACTAATCATCAGAGGGATTTGACCTTAGTGAAAAGCTCAGTTATGGTGTCACCATGTAGTGATTGGGGTAGTGGGAAAGGTGTAGAGGCACTTGCCACTGCTAGAGGCAAGCCTCCAGAGGCTGACATCTGGAGGAAAGGTAGTCTAGGAAGTGGGTGTACTATGGTGTACTTTGGTTTGTTTCCTTCTCTATAGTTTATAAATTCTATAAATTTTAGTTTGTAGAGGACGAAGGCTCTTTGAAAATACTTGGTCGCATCTTGTAAGAAAGATTTTGGCCCTATAAATGTTTCGGTGCTCTGCACATTGTGGGTAGTCTCTGTGAGTTGTTTTGTATATTTTTTGAGTCTGTAAAGCTCTATTTTTCTGTGCTAAGTAGACGTTGCATCTCTAAGAGCCTTGCCCAGTTCTTTTCCTATAGAGGTAGTTCCTAAGGATCCTTTTTTTTCTTTGAATTCTTTACGAGGTCTGAGAACTATGTCCACCCAATAAGCAAGTTCACCATCCTGGTTGGTGCAACTTTGGATGTCGAAGTGATGGGTATGTCAATCGCAGAGGCCAACTCACTAGTACACCATTAATTTTTCTCTCTCCTTCATCCTTTCCATTTTAATGGAAAAATTAGTTCCCACAAAAAAGAATTAAATTTTTTTCCCAGCTGGCATTCAGGCCACTCGCGCCAAAACAACTATATGTTAAATGTCATTACTTAGCTGAGTGGGCATGCATGTATTTGAGTATGATAGTAGGGCCACCCATCTTGTCACTGACGGTTGCTATCTTTTCAAATTAATGTCGAGTCTGTCGATAAGCCTGGACTTATTCACCTCATGCAACCCCTTTTTGTCATCATTTTGGGTCTTTGGTGTGCAATAAATGTTTCATGTGTTAAAATTTGATACAATTATTGGACATATGATTCCCTTTAAGATGCCTTAACATTTTGTTTATTTCAAGTGAGAAGTAAGATCACTCTTGAAACCTATATATTTTGGAATCATTTAATGTTTATACACTGACTGTTATTGGGTTTACAGGTATAGGTTAAAGAAAGAAATGAATGGCTTAAGAGTCTTTACCTCTTGGGAGCCCCAAACTCACAAATATCGCTGGAGGTACCAGAAAGAAGAACAAGGAACTATGGGCATTGGTGAAGCTCCTACTAACCCAAAAATATAATAAAGGCGAGACAATTATTGGGTCCCGAATTGAGTCTACTCTTAAAGACATCACTGAAACAGATGTCGTTACTTGGGCTGAATTGTAGGCCCTCATACAGGAAAATCATCAACTATGAAAGGCCAATTAATCCATCTCATTTAACTTAATGGAAACCTGTATGATTAAGGCTACTAGTTTTCTATGCTTAGTGCAAGTGCTAGAGATAATTTTGCTACTCGGAAGATGTTACAATCTAGGAAGTTTGGCTTTTGTGTTGGGTTTTTGCAACCCCATTAGATACCTGGTACCCATCATCTCTTTGTACCATTATGCAACCATCATAGGGTAACTCATCCTACGCTTCGTAGGTTCTACTACTCTCACCAAGGCCACTTCTCTTAGATAGTTTGAGGGAGTAGCCAATCTAGCCTAATTCCATCTCAATTTGGAATGGCTTAAAAGTCCGCACCATGACCCCAAGAAAATGTGGACAAATATCCCTTGCTTTGACCTTACGGAGCCCATCTAGGCAAAAATAATCTTCATATGTAGGATTTTTGGGGAGCCCCATTCCTGGGAATTCTTCCCCTGGATGTATTACTTTTTATATGGTATGACCACCATCAAGGCATGTTTTGATTGGAAAGACATCATCACCAAGCATGTGGACATCTAGATGGGGAAGGTTGAGGTAGAATAGAAATTTTATATGACCTCCTACTTCCTCCGACCCTTTTCTCAGTAGAACCCAGAGATCCATGGTTTAGCAATGGTTGGTGTCCTTGGGAAGGGAGGTGGTTAGGCCACCGCATGGGATTACTTCCCCCAAATTTAGTGGGACCAGAGTTTCCCCCATTTTTGAAGAGTCATCCTTGATGGGATAAAGGTGATCATTGGTGATCAGGGATACATACTATCCTTGTGGGCCATGGTCATGGTTAGTGCATGGGGATGTTACTTCATCTAGTTTTCCTAGTACACCTATTCGGGTTTTCAAATTTTCTGAGAAACCCTTCCTATTACCCAAACATTGTGGGGATAGGATAATTTTATTGGAATTTTGCAGGCAGATTTTGAGGTGCATGCCTTGACCTCTGTCAAGAAAGTCACCACTCTAACATTTCCATTCATTTGCATAGAATACACTTGCTCTCTCGCCATGGCCTTAGAAGAAAAAAATGAGCTAAGTAGCCTAAACTTAACCAAATATTCTTTAATTTTCAAGGATTAATATTTTCTTAGGTGACTAGGAAGACTGATGCCTAGGGGAGTCAACCCCCAAGTTCGACACCTAGAATTTTTTTTGGGGTAACTGCCAAGATGACTATGACGTCTGGAAGAAACAATACAAAAAAATGCAAAAAGGAATGGTGGAACATCTTAAACTCTGGACATTCCCATGGAATTTTTAAGACACTAGGCAACTTGAAGACCCCAAGTATAAAGATATAGGCATATAAAATATGGACCTCTCTCTTGTAGATTGGGATACACCAGATATTTTGAGTATTAAGGCTATCTTGAGAATAGTAATTCAATGCAGCCACACATATTTTGCGAGGTTCTACTAGAAGAGTTTCCAGCTGGACAACCCATTTTGGGAATCCTTGGGCTCTCAGGCTGCAGAACAATCCAAATCCCAAGGCAAGTAGAAATTCAACAACCCAACTTAGGCCCCGGACCCCATTTCGGGCCCATAATTGAGTAGTTGGGTGAGAAATTTGAACACTCTTAGAATCTATTGGATGCAGAAAAATCGAGATTGACTTTTTGTCTTGAAGCTACCTCGGTAGGATCCTTTCCCCTGCAAAGAGATTTTCCCTCCCTAGAAAATTTTCTAAGTGCAACATGCGAAGAAATTTTTTTTGGACCTAGGGAAACCCCAGATCGCGGGGTGTTTCTCAAAAGAAGAAAGAAGTAGAAGGTGGAGCGGCCTCCATGAAGTAGAAACCTAGACCTCAAGCCCAGGAATGTACATGAGATTGAGATTATCTCTTCCTCCTCCTCCAAATAAGAGGATCACCCAAAGAGTCCTCCAAAAATAGCATAGATCAATGTCGATGATTTCTTCCCGATGGGTGATCTTAGAGAGTTGCATGATATGGTTGATAGCACAATGGAAGAAATAGGGGAACCAAAAACTGAGGTTCCCATACATTAATTAATAGGGCTTGAAGATTTGGTGCTCCAAGGAGGGGATGTATCCTGACCAAAAGAGGTCAAAGAAGAAACAAAGATACAACAAGAATAAGGAAGTAATCCGACCATGGAGAAATTTTTGGCTAATAAGGAAACCAAAGCTCTAGGAACAACCGTAACCTCTGACGTAGTGCTCTTTAGGCCAATTGGTGATTAGAGTTTGCTGACACCACCTGATGCAGTGTTCAACAAGGTTGCAGCCATATTCTAGAAAATGGGTTTAAATGAATTTCCCCAGCCGCCTCTACCACCTATCCCACCTATGGATGATATCCAAAGATGTGGTAGGGAAGGAGAGAAAATAAGTTAAGCTAAAGATCCCATAGATACAAAAGACAACACATCTAGGGGTGAACTGTAATTGAACCCCATGGATACTTCAAGTTTAGGGATGTTAATAAGTAGGGAATTTTCCCTGAAGCAGTGGTTAGTTGAGTGCCAAAAAAGAAAAGCTTCGATGAACATCATGGCCCCACTATCACTATCTCAAATTTTGGTTGAAGGTCAAGTCCCTAAGAAGCCTTAGAAGGCCCACACCCTTCACAACACCCGAAGGTCCCAGAGGGTAATGTAGTGGCAATAATTTCCACCCCTCTAGAAGGAAAAGAAGACTTGAAGGTTAGCACTGAAGAGTATGTAATTGTAGAGGTGCCTCTAGTAAAGAGAACCTGGCAAGGGGAGTTGGACCTCTTGAATAAAGTGAGTGAGGTTATTCATGCCTGGTATGAAAAATAATCCTAAAAGGTGAAGGAGTTGAAGGTTACTAATGCCAATTTTTTCAGACTCCTCACAGAGTTAGTGCACCCCCTTGCTTGCAAAATACGCAGACCTTTGGTCTTCGAAATAATGCTCCCTCAAGGTGATGTTTATGTGCTTAGGGATATGAAGAAGAAGGCATTGGTGGTGGATGAATGGATGGCCCAGCAGATGTGGGCCATAAGAATTTTAATGTTGAAGTATCTCCCAAACTTCTTTTGGGAACATGATATAGTGAAGAAAATGGAGGCCACCATTCCTCATTGGCAAGGAGAGATCAATAAATATGAAGATTGGAGGGATGCCTCAGTGGAGATTATGAACCTTAGGGAGGATAATGTGGCAACTATAGGAATCCTAGGGGAAGATTCATATGGGTTCCTTAGGACTCTATACGCCAGAATTTCATTAAAATTAAAATCTAGCAAGCGAATGGTAAGGGTACTAGAGGAAAAAATATAGGTAGTACAGACCCCATTGGATCAGTATACTACTCTGAGCAGGGAGATTACATCGGCTGATCCTCTAAGAACTAGGACTTATACTCTCGTTGATTCTATACTTGACAAGTTTGACAAAGTGGCCAAGGTTCAATTCTGGTCTCAGGGAGATTTCAATACTGCTGCAATGGCGGAACTCTTCCAGATGGTGCTCAAGTCCCATGATGTAGTTAAGGTTGCTACTGAGTTCAACAAAAGGGTTGAGAATGCCGATGATCACTTCAAAAGTTTTGTTCACTGTTGAGAATCCCTGAAGGACACAGAAGAAGATGACATACTCTATATACTAGAGATATATATGAAAATTTCAAAGGCCAATAAAGTTTCCTAGACTCTGAGGAATCCTTCACCAAAGATAAACTAAAAATTTATTCTTTATTCTTTTAGTGTAAGCTCTTGGATTCTGGAACTCTCGACTACCAGTTTTGTATTCTTTATAGTGATAAGCATGGACAACTCTTCCAAGCTCAGCAATCACTATCTATGGCTTGTTGTTAGAACCATGGTTTTCCTTCTAGGCATTATAGGTCACTATTAGTATGAAGGTTCACTATAGACACCTCTCAGGTCCCAAGACGTCATTCTAGAATTTAATATCTGGCGTATGGAGACCCTCTTGATCACTGAGACTTAAAAAAGCATTAATGGGGGCGTATGACCCAGGTGTCTAAGGGGAGCACCATCACATCTGCAAGTACATGGACACTTTTTTTGATGGTGGCTTTTTTGGAGCTTCTTTCCTTCTTTCCTCTCTTTTCTTCTCAAAATTATTATATTATATCAGGGTAATTATGTCAGCGCAAGTAGTACCAGCTGTAAATATTGTAATAAGATGTAAAAACCTAGCATGAGATTAGTCCCTTAGGTAGTTAAAGTTTTCTATAAATACCAAGTTTGACACCATTCTAAGGGTTGGGAAATTGATGATTTAGCTATCCACAAGTAATACAAGTTTCAAATTTTTTAGCTATCTTCTTTTAGAGTTCAAAGTAGATTAATGCTCCCCTAAGGCCAGTAGAGTAACTACCAATTTTTCTAGATTTTTAGTTAATGAAAGAATACAGAACACCATTCAGCACTATGATCTATGTT
Organism: Thuja plicata; assembly: GCA_018584345.1. Lineage (NCBI taxonomy): Eukaryota > Viridiplantae > Streptophyta > Pinopsida > Cupressales > Cupressaceae > Thuja > Thuja plicata. The sequence goes on from MU224078.1 coordinate 5,286,975, forward strand.
GTTTATGATCCTAGAGTTAGCAAATGGTTTCATGTTCTATATTTCCTTATGTCCTTTGTTTCAGGTGTGCAATAATTTGATGAAATATTTTACCTCGCTACTAATATATGTGTGATTCAAGGTTACATGTATGCTTAGTATCTATTATTTATTTTCATCTACAACTTTGTTGATGTTAAGGAAATGTATATCATGAATATAGTTAGAGATTCATACTAACCATGTCCTATCTTTTGATATTTTATTTGCCAGATATATGGAATGCTTCTAGGAAACCCATTATCATTGAAATTTCAAAGGTCAATGACTCAAAACCAGCTATCCCCACAAAACAAATATCCACCCGTCCAACTAAGCTAGCCCCACAAGGTTGTGATGTGACTACCAAGTGCTTGGAGATCAGGAGAGCCTTCTCTCTAGTAAATCTCTTCATGCAAAGTTTGTTGATACTCTGGTATTTAGTGACAACTCCGCCCATTGGAGAGACTGTTACAAAGTCCTGTCAAAAGAATGCATTAAAAAATATTAATGATGATGTGACTCCCTCGAAAGCTCAATTTCTTACACAAAAATAATTACCTACTTGTCAAAGGTTTCCTCTAATGGTTTTTAATAATCCCTCTAAATATTAATTCCCCCTCTTCGATAAAAAAATGACTGCAATCTATATAGGCTCTTCCTCTTATAGAGATGTCTCAACTCAATCCCAAGACACTAATGCACATTTAGAATGGATTATTTATCACTCCCTTTTTATAGTATGGTCACATGCTAATGCATCATAGTATGATCTGGGACTATCATATAATAATTCATTAAATCCACTCTTTCCAACTTCACGCCTGACAACACGAATATACAAATATGTGGATCAAGCATGAACTATCCTTTCTCTTCAAATTTATATCTATAAATAGTGTCTATATAGATTTAAAATTAGAATACCCACAATAATGAAAAATAACTAGTGTTCATGATGGTTTGACTACTGCATGATAGAAAAGAATAAAAGTTTGCATACATGACTATTTCTTTCCCAATCCTAACTCTTCTTGGTCGAGTCTATTCTGATTTAGTTGTTTCTTTCTTTCCTATCTCTCTATAATTGTTTCCCGAATGTAATTTAATTAAGATTAATTGAACTATCTCTACTAAATTAGTTCTCCATCAACATTACAACAAAGGATCCCCATTCATCGTAGGAGTGTCAACATTAATATTTTCCCTTCCTTTTTAAGTTGATGCAATTATTGTATAATCTATGCTATATATATTTTCTCCTCGTAATATCCTTGGACTTCAAATACTACTTAGACCCCCTATCAAAAATTATTGTCACTCCTATCCACACACAATGATAATAAAATTGAGTACAAATTGTGTTAACTAAAAGCCCATGATATGGAAGTTTTTTGTTTGTCTCTCTTGAAAATAGCATCTAGATAATATCCAATGCTAATATTAGAGATAGGAATGTTTATTCAAACATGATTAATGCCATCCATTAATGTAATATCGATGAATGCCTACATTTTTTTTCGATATATTTCCTATTGCCACATTTTAATTCTCCACTGGAAGAATTTTCAAAATGTAGAGTTCATTTAAAATCTATTAGTATTAAAATCAACCTTATTATTAAATATGAATCAGCTAGGAACCATGCCAATACTTTGAAGACCAAATATTAATCGATAATAGTCACAAAATACTAATTTATTTTTTCATATGGAGATCAAGTCTAGGGACCTACCTAGGTTTTTTTCACATATTACTCAAAATTATCTTTTTTGGATGAAATATAAATCTTTGATATGGCTAAAACAAAAAAATTATTGAGTTCTCATATTTCAATAATCATATTCACACTCATAGAATCCTTTATTTCCAGGAAATATTTATTAGCTAAATTAAATATTTTAGGATGTACAAGTACCTTAGTTTATGTAGCTCATCGAACCTCACAGGCTTGAGGAGAACCTATCTTTGATATGATTTTTTTTCTATGCTCGTTTAACCATAGGAACTGAAACTTATTTCCCTCCAAGCCATAGACCATGTACTCATCTCTCATGAGTATTGCTATTCTAAATAATGCATATTATGTATTTTTATTCAATTTCCAAGATAGGAAGATTCAATCTTCCTTTATACCTATTGGTGGCCACCCTTCACCAAGGGTCACCACTCTTCACATCAGAACCCATTAATTTAATAATTATATTATTATTATAATATAGTTATATTATCAAAATAATAACATAATAATTATATTGTCAATATAATGATTAAAAAGAAATAATTATACTATCACAACATTTATGTTATATATGTCAACCTAAAGGAATATGACCTTAACTAGAATAACATTAACATTAAACCCATCAAAAGAATAACCAAGAAAAGAGTTTTTTGTAGGAAATCCATTAGAAAATGAGGATTGATCCTAAGGAAAGCTACTTTTCCAAATAAATATGCTAAAAAGGAGTATTATACATAAGGTAAGTATTGTCTCCAAATGGATCCACTAAATAGGAGCATTTACCCTAAGGAAGGCATTGTCTTTAAAGGAAGCAGCAAAAGGGAAGGATGATTATTACTAAGAAAGTACTATCTCCCATTGAATCTACTAAAAGAAAGGAGGATATGGTCTAAGGAAATAATATATTCCAAATGAATCCCCTAAGGGGATATTATTAAGAAAAAAGTAGGATTTGTCAAGAAATTTGAAAAATAATGATCAATATGGTGTGTGCATAATGTGTAATAAAGAATGGAGTGTATGTATCAATTTTAAAGAAATTATGTATGCCTTAAAAGGAGAAATAAATTTAAGGTTGAACACATGCATCCAAAACACAAGCATGTTTCCCATATGACTTACCCCAAAATGAAGAAAAAAGAAGGGAAATGAATCAGATTAAAAAAAAGTACTTAAAGTGATGTAGTCAAGGAGAAAGAATCCCTAAAGAAGATGTCAAATCCTTGCAGAAGTTATTAACACAAAAGAAATAAAAAAAGATATAATCAACAACAATATAATTTATATCCAAACAAACAAATTATTAACCATAATTTCTTTATACATGTCGGGCTATAAGGCCTTCCTAGTTTAGGCAAAGTACAAAGAAAAACTAATAACTAAATGCCAAATCAGAACTATTCCAGATCTTCCTTAATCTAAGAGCAATCCTCTAGAAGATTCTATGTTATTCATCTCTTCTTTACACTTATTCCTTTCTATCTCTTGCTACCCAAATAGTAGCAAGCCCTAAATTTATACAAAACCACAAATAGGTCAGCCTCAACCACCTTTACATATCCCAAGAAATGTGTTAGGCCCAGTCAACTTTAACCCAAAATAAATACAACATTTAATTTGATTCTTGAGAACCTATCCAAAAAATGAATTCGTTCACATATAGATCCATATAGGAAATCCCACCATTCATCACCAATGACTAGAACAACAAACACAACCACAATAAATCAACCTTATAACTCAAAGAACCAGTGTCATGAAAAACAACAACAAATCGATAGAGACACAATGATATCTCTTAAACCATGCTACCTCACAAAGCACTATCATAGAATCAGGCTCTAAAAATAGAAAGAAACAAACTCTTTTAACGTTTCTCCCAAAAATATTGTGAGTTCAACCAATCTCAGAGTCTCACAATACTTCCTGGAACTAGAAACTCTTTCATATATCAAGTCATAGAATTAAACACAAATTAATCAAGGTAACTCTAAATGAGTTTCTATCATTAGAAAACCTTCCTTATGACCCAAGGAACAACATATCATGACTACACCTTCTAAAGATCCACAAAAATTATTGAAAAAATCAAATACACCAAACGGTGAAAACTCACTACAACTTGTTATGAGGAACACAACTGCTCGATAAAGAATCAATGGTAACTCACAAAATACTCCACCAAAATAAGTGCTATAATAGACATAGAGTCTATGAATAAAAATGCACAAACCCTTTTGACTTCTCCTTTCCAATATCTCAACATATCCATCGCTCACAAGATGTCTAGAAAATTGTCTCAAACTAGGAACTTTCATCAATCCAAAAGGAAACAACTCCTAAATGATGTAAGTTATTCAATATGCATAGATGCTCCTATGTAAGACACCTGGGGTAAATGGAAAAGTGTAACTAACACTTAGAATCCATATGCAAATCTGAACTCAACCTCTTCAACTTGACAATCAGTTTCCCAATCTTCAATGTCAAGAACAAAAATTTTCCTACAAGAAACCTATGCTTCCTTTTCATTGCAACTAACCAGTCAAAACACCTCACAATAGGAATAAATTCATCATAATCCTTATAAAAATGCATCATATCTTCACTCTCTTTCATAGACAAATCATGCAACTCATTACATAACTTATCCTCATCAGCAACAAGGAACACAAGATGCTCACCCTCACCATCAACCACCTCTACATCCTTCTGCAACTATGAAACACAAGTAGCAACATAGTCCTAGTCTACAAATCCTCATGAATAATAAGAGGATCAACATCTCTAATGAAAACCCATCAACAAGGTCATCACCTTAAGGAAAATGTAACTCTTCCACCTCATCAATAATCTCTTTACTCACAACAAGATGCCCTGTAATTTTGACATCAAATCCATCCATCTGATCATGGAAACCCTCTACCACCCAAACCTTAGAAAGGTCAGTGTATACCTCTTCAACAACATTATCAACTTGCCATTTCCACCGATGAACAAGCCTCTTCATAGGCCAGTCAAACCTATTTCTAATTTGTAAATGCAAAGAGACATTACACATACAAGACTCTTCAAACATATCAATAGACTCCTTAGGCTTTCTCTCAAGTCTGCATAGGACCCTTTCCTCTAACATGTGAAAATTATCCATCAACAAATCCATCAGACTCTCTACCCAAAGTTTAACAACAATAGATCCATGGTTCCAATTCAATCCAACAAAACAACCTTAATCTCTCCAAGACCATAGTCTTAAAAACCCATCATCTCATTTCTCAAATTAGTCATCTCAATATTTCTTTCATCCTTCACCAATTCAAGATAACTACAGCTCATTCTCCTCAAAATCCTTCTAGATCTAAGGTGTAAGTAGCTCTAATCAACACTCTGATTCAGCAAAACAAAAACCCTAGTTCAGAATAAAAAAAACTAACAAGTAGAAACAAATATCCTTTCTAGCCACCTTGTGCAACTCCTTCCCTAGTGTGAATCATATCCAGTCTCTACCACCTCACAATAATGCAACATGAACACGACAAGTCCAAAATTTAGATAGGTAGCCACCAAAACAAGATCAAACCATGATCATACCATCCATCAAATAGTAACAAAAAACTCAATCTCCAATAGAAAATACTTTCCAACAACCTTGCATAAACGATGTGCTGATGTGAGTCATATCTAACCTCTTCCTCCTCACAAAAATGCCTCAGAATCTTGACAAGTTAAGACACCACAATTCACATCAGAACAAAATAGAGCCAGATCTGATAACATCTGATGTAGTCAAGGAAAGAGAATCCACAAAGGAAATTCCAAATCCTTAAATAAGTTATCAACACATTGGAAAAAAAGATACAATCAACAACAATATGATTTGCATCCAAACAACAAGTTTTCTTAATCAAAATTTCATTATACATATCAGCCTATAAGGCCTTCCTATTTTAGGCCAAGTACAAAGAAAACCTAACAAAAAAACCCCAACTCAATCCTATTTTAGATCTTCCTAAGTTTCAGAGAAATCCTTTAGCAGTTTCTCTTTTATTCAACCCTTTTCCAAACTTCTTCCTTTCTATCTCTTGCTACCCAAGTAATCAGAAGCCCTAAATTTATACACAAACATAAATAGGTTGGCCTTAACCAACTTTACATATCCCAATAAATGTGTTACACCCATTCGATCTTAACCCAAATTAAATAAAAAATTTAATTCATTTATCGAGAACCTATCCAAAAAATCAAGTCGACCACACATAGATCCACATAGTAAATCACACCATTCATGATGAATAATCAAAACAACTATCACAACCACAACTAATCAATTGGTTAACTCCAAGAACCAGTTTCATAAAGAAAAAAAAACATCCTGATATAAATACAACATGATCTCTCGAACCACACCATATCACAAAGAACTATCATATAATTAGGCTCTCAAAATATAAGGAAACAAACCCTTTTCATCTCTCCTTCTAAACATCTCCTCAGTTCAACCGATCTTAGAATCTTAAAAGACTATCTGGAACCATAAACTCCTTCATATATCAAGTCACATAATTCAACATAACTTAAGAATGATAAATATAAATGAGTTTCTATCATTGGAAAATATTCCTTATGACCCCATGAAGAAAATATCATGAGAGCATCATCTGAAGATCCATAGAACTCAAATGATACATAAAACACACCACCTAGTGACCACTCACTACAACCGGTTATCAAGAACACAAATACTCATGAAATAACCAATAGTATCTCAAAAACTACTCAAACTAAAGAGGATCTATTATAGAAATAGAATCTATGAACAACAAGGAACAAACCCTTTTTACTTCTCCTTTCCAAGATCTAATATATCAACCACTCATAGGATCACCAAAAAAATGTCTCAAACTAGGAACTTCATTAATCCAAAAGGAAACAACTCCTAAATGATGCAATTTCTTCAGGAACCCTCTATGCTCCTACATCAAACACCCTTCATAAATCAAAAAGTGTATATCACACTTAGACTCCATAAGAAAAATTAGAACTCAACCACTTCATCTTAACCATCAGTTTCCTAATCTTCAAGGTCACAAACACAAATTTGCCTTCAAGCAACCTATGTTTCCTCTACATTACCAAAAACCAGTCAAAAAACCTCCCAATTGTAAAAATGATCATCATACTCAATATTAGGCATCTGATATACACTCTCCTTCACAAAAAAATCATGCAACTCATCCCATAACTTATTATCATAAAAAACAAGGAACTCAATATGCTCAACCTCAGCATCAGACAACTCTACATCCTATTCCAAATATACAACACAAGTAAAAACATACATAGTCTGCAACTCCTCATGCACAAAAATTTGATAAAAAATCTCTAATGCAAACCCTATCAACAAGGTCATCACCTTCATGAAAAGGTAACTATTCCACCTCATGAACAATATCATTTCTCATAATAATATGTTATGCAATTTTCACATCAAATCGATCCATCTAATCATGAAAAACATCTACCACCCACACCTAAGAAAGGTCAGTGTGTGCCTCTACAATAAAAACCTACACTTTCCATTTCCCTCTATGAACAAGCTTCTTTACAGGCTAATCAAACCTCTATCTGATCAATAAATTCCATCTTACATTACACATACTCAACTCTTCAAACATATAAGCAAACTCGTCAATATTTCTCTCAAGTTTGCACATGATCATTTTCTTTAACAAGCGAAATGTTTCCATTAGGAAAACCATTAGAATCTCTACCCAAAGTTCAAGAGAAAAAAAGATCCAAGGATTTGAGGCAATCCAAAAAAAATAACCCTATTGTCTTCCAATTCCTTAGTCTTCAAACTAGTCATCTCATTTCTCAAATGAGTCATGTCAATCTTGATTTCATCATGTTATCTCTACAAGACATTTTGTTGTCATTAGTTTAGTCAAAGTCATGGAGTCAAGAAGAATAAGTTAGTGAAAGGAGATAGTCAAGTATTAGGCTAGTTGGTAATCCACACCAAGTGAGTCGGTAAAGTAACAGAGTTAAAGATAGTATACCAAACACCTAAAATTACCAATCCATGCACTACACCAAGCACATGTGTAGTACACTAAGTTGATAGTACACCGCATATTGAATATTATTTAACCGAGTATTTAGGATTTACTCAATATAGTTAGATAGTTAATTAAAAATGTGACCAGATCACATTTAATGACTGTTAAAGAATTAATTGTCTACAAGTACTTATACAATTTTGTTACATGATCAACGATTTAAATAATTTGGAGTGAAGATATAAGGCATAGATCAAATGGAAAAAATAAAGGTTGTTATTTCCAAGAAAAAACCAAGTACTGAGGTAAAAGTGACATGGGCACAGAGCTGGAAAGAAGATATAATGGTCAAGAAAAACTCACAACATACCTAACACATAAGATTAAGAGGCAAAATCTCATCTATATATTGGATGAAATTTATAGTTGAGAAACAATAAGAGAGAGAGAGAGAGAGAGAGAGAGAGAGAGAGAGAGAGAGAGAGAGAGAGAGAGAGAGAGAGAGAGAGAGAGAGAGAGAGAGAGAGAGAGAGAGAGAGAG
>MU224078.1:5295386-5315775 GCA_018584345.1 Thuja plicata
GAGAGAGAGAGAGAGAGAGAGATAGAGAGAGAGAGAGAGAGAGAGAGAGTTGTTTTTATTGTTGTTGCTGAGAAAGTTAAAGGAGTTAGTGAAGAACAAGAGCAGAGCAAAGAGAACTGAGCATAAATTCACTTACAACATAGCAGAACAAAATAATGTTATAGTTTGAGATTGATGTAACACAATCAGAGCACATAGAGTCTAATCAAAATTTACATTTGATGCACTTATTATAGACATTGTTAATTTATTTGATAATATTTTATTGAGAGCGCTAAATTTGAATACTGGGTAGATCTTAACCGATCTTATATTTGTAAATCCTTTAACAGGGTACAGATCTAAGTGTAGAGATTGCCCTCTAACCAAGGATTTATGCATTAACAAAATCATGGTCTTATGAATTCTATTTCTTAATGTTTTGATGTTATATTTTTATAAGATTTACATTACTTCATTTCAAAGTTATGCACTCAGTAATCAATAGACACTAGTATATGGTTTATTAGTGAATGTGGTTAGAAATTGTTTAGTGGTATTGATTCACCCCTCCCCTCTCATCCCAAACTTTCCATATTTATTCGAACAATTGGTATTAGAACTAGTACTCTTGAGTTAAACATTTGACCACCTGAGAGTTAAAGATCATAGTCATGGAAAGAAATAGGAAATCTAGAAGGATTTATGGTCTTGAATTTGAGTTGGAGAGTGCACGAGTGTTAATCATAGATTTGAGAAATAAACTTGAGAAGTCTAGGATGATAAGAAGGAAACTATATGATGAACTGAAGGTTACACAAGAACAAGTTGATACACTTGAGACAACATCTGAAGGAAGTGTGACTGATGAATCTGAAACAAATATAAGAGAACTACTTGAAAAGAATGATTCACTTACCGAGTTGTTGGATTTCATGAAGAAAGATAGTGAAGGAATAGCATAAGAATGACCAAATTGATTGAAGATAAAAGGACAACTAAGGAAGAAAAGAGAATGGCAGAAGATGAAAAAAGAGAAGTTGAAATCAGGTTAACTCAAAAATATAATGAGATCTTAAGGATGACCCATTTTCACTATAATATGACTGACAAAATTATGAATGTGAATAAGGACTATAACTGAAAGGAGTTTGAGATCCAACCACTGAAAGATGAGATTAAAAAAATGAGAAAGATGCAAATAAAATACTAAGAATAAAGGAAGAAGTATTGAAACCATTGATCAAATATGTCTACAATAAGAAGCAACCAAATGACAGATCGAGAATTAGATTCAATGAGAACAAAAATGATGAGAAAGGAGAATCATCTAATGCACAGAAAGATCAAGGTATTGTACCCCCACCAAAACTAAAGAAGCCAAGATGAAATTATTGTGGGAAGCATGGAAAAACTGCTAATATTTGCAAAACAAGAAAAGGTCAAGCACCAAGAAAACCTAAATTTGATGGTTATTTCATTAGATGTAATAAGTATGGACATAAATATTTTGAGTGCAAAACCAAATTTACTAACAACACAAAGAAGCCTAAGTTTGATGGTTACTACAAGAATTGCAACAAGTATGGTCACAAGACTGAAGAGTGTAGAACATAGAAAATAAGTGGATGCATAATTGAGAGAATGCAAATACTAAATTATTAGGGACATATATAACATGGGATTATAATACAAGGATTTCATGTTTATCTTGTGGACGATATGGACACATTGCCGCAAATTGCATATTGATGCATAAGAGGAATAACATAAGATCATGGAGGAGCCCTCATATGGAATGTGTCCACTGCCATAGAGTAGGACACCTAGCAATAAATTGTAGATATCGAGGAGATGTACAAACAAAAGATGAATCTAAAAAGAGTGCATCATCCATTATTGAAGAAATAAGAGAACAAATGAAAAACACCTAGAGGAGAAAGAATCAGGAAGATGGAACATCATTTGGAACCATAGACAACACCATTTCTATGAGTCTAGTGCACTAAGCTCCACCTAAATGGTGAGAGGTAAGTAGGAACTACATGCTTATTATAAATCATACTTTAGTTCCTTAGCATTAGAGTTAAGATCCATATTAGCACATCAAGACACATTTGGATAAGTTGTGAAATTTTGGTTGAACATTGCAATGTGTGTTTAGTTTATTTATTTGGTTAAGAAAAGTAACTATGTTATTGGTATTAAGGTATAAGGAACTTTAAAATTTCATTTAATTCAAATAATTAAAGCCTTTGGAAACCCTAATCATGAAATGTTATAAATAGGTCAATTTGTTATTCATTTGAACCTAACATTTTCAAAGAGTATTTCAGCACACTGTAGAGAGATCATTCCATCGAGAAACCAAGAATTTTTGAGGTATTTATGAATCTTTGTATGAGAATTATGAGACGTTTCTATGATAATTGATAAATACCAAGTTGTGTTTGCAAAACCATATTTTATAAGTTGTGCCCTATTTTGTTCAAACATTATATTTGGGGGTAATCATGGTATCAAGGATGCAAAGACCAGTGCTAATAAATAATGTCAAACCAGTGAAACCTAAATTAAAGTTTACCCTAGATATAGCCACAGAAATAGATATGACAGGAGCATTATCTTCAATCCCTCCATGAGTACTTTTGATTGAAGATGTTCGCACGCTTATTCATTGGAAGATTGAATATTTGTGTGAAGCAGAGATTGATGCTTCATTAAATAATCTATGTGTGAATGGAAAATTCAAGGTTGAGAATATACATCTAGAAACAAAAGTTTTAACTTATGAAATACATTTACCGATGGTATTCAAGCTTGAATGGGTAAGGATGGTACTCAGCCGAGTACATGAACAGTTTATGTGGTTGGATGAACCAATTAAGATAATTAAGAATGTCTTGCACATCATCAGCTCCTGTCCAAATTCCCCATTGGAGAAAAACCAAAGGAAATAAATAAAATTGACAAGGGTAAGCTCACCGAGCTAACCAAGGTACAATGGGATGGAAAAGGAATGAGGATATCTACTATTGAGGATCCCAACTTAAGGTATGTATGCAATATCATATCTTACTGAGCATTTCAATCATCCTGAGTGGATATTGTACCATGTAGAGCAGTAGACCTGGCATTTAAGGCAATGAAAAATGACTTCAAATAGATATTTGTAAAGTTTTTCTGAATCAAATAGATGACAACATTAATACAATCACAAAGGCGAAGACCAACAATTTGAAATTTGGTTCATTATTGGTATGTATTTTCTTTTAATATCAGAACTCATTTCTCTCTACTGGAAATATATTATGGAAAAATAATAGGTCATTTATCTATCAAATAAATGAATATATACAAATTTTAGGAGACAACTTTGATGCAATTATGTTTGATTACTTTTTGAAATTTCAAGAAATAATGCATAAGAGATACAAAGTTCGACCTCAAATAATTGCTAAGTATCAAGATAATATATATTTTGAGGTGGATTCTTGTTGGCTTGCCTTTGGCACCCAAATTTTAAAATTTTAAATAGAATGAGCCTCATTGAGAAATTTCCCCAAATTTTCCCAATCTTTACAATAGTCTTTACTAATAATGTTTCTGTAAAGTTGTGATGAAAAGGGCAGCGTCACGGGAAGTTATTGAATTTGAACCTCAAACCTTAAAGTTCAAGGTTCAAAATTCATCTTCACTGGTTCAAAAATGAAGATCCAAGTTCCAATACAAAGTTCAAATGTGACTTGAGATCCCCAAACCATGAACACAGTTCAAGTTCAAGGTTTAGTTCAGAAGTATAGTTATGAATTTCACAAATTCAATGGTACAAGTCTAACATAAAGGTGTAAAGCACAGGTTGGAAACTTCTCTGTGTGGAAACATATCTCATGAATATAACATCAATGCCTATACAAATAGGTTTCTCAAAAATAATAGAAACCCAAATATAAGCATGACGTTTACAAAACTGGTGATCATCAACACTATTTAAATACTCAGAAAGCTCATTTATGGATCCAATCTTTCTCTTGAATAAAATTATTGCAACCACTTTCTAAACTTCAAAATATACAGAATCTATCACAAGAAATTTTTTTCTCTAGATCAATTAAAAATGATCAAATTCAATCAGAAGAATGGTGATTTTTAGGGCACATAATTAGTCATCCAATGATACTTAATAAGGTCAGAGAAAGCATTCCCTTTCTAACTAAAATGTGACAGTCAATAATTTTATTGCCCATAGTAGGATAACTGTTTCTTAGGTCACCATTGGATTCAACCCCAAGAGAGTATGATGACACCTAAAACATGATAGTGTTTTATGGTGCTCACTTCCATTCAACTTTATAGAGAAAACTTTGGCAACTTTGTGAACATGAGACATTTTGAAAATTAGCAGGTTGAAAAAATAGGTCCCAATACGGCGGGCATAAAGTTCATCTCTACTATGGGATCTTTCTGAATTTTGGATATATTTTATAAAATCAAATTTTCTAAATCCTCACTTGGGAGATCTGGAAAATATGGCCAGGTTGAAAAGTTATGACTGATTATGTGAAGGTCTATCAAAATGAACCAACAACCACTGTAGATTGACACTTGTCAATTAGTTTTTCATCCCAGATGTTCCATATTTTAACATAACACCATACCTCCAAAAATATATGTAGAAAGGTCAAATATTTTCAAAAAGAGGAATTCATACCATGGTTAGAATATTATAATATTTGGTTTGAAAGGAGTAATGGAGAATAGAAAAATTAACATAAGAATAAAAAGAGAATGATTTTAAAAGAATCAGTTATACAAATTGAAAATGATTATCAGGAGGCAAGTAATAAATATGCAAAAAGAAGTTAAGTGTGGGGTTCTTATTTTTGTATGCAGTCTAGAGGTTGTAGGAAAGACAAAATACAATTTTCTAGTTATATTGTAACAGGGTGGGAGGAAGTTGATTTATTTTTAATTTTCTGGATTTTTATTGTAATGGAAGGGCTCAAGGTGACCTTGTGATCATTTTTTTATACCCAAAAATAATGAGAACTTAGTGTGCTAGATCTACCGGCCAACATATTTACTTTTATGAGTGAGATTAATCCTGTGATTTTATCTTTTTTCCTTCTCAATATCATCCTTCATTATTGTATCAAGTATATGTTTGTATGTAACTCCGTTGGTTTGCATATTCATATCATGGAGAAAAAATCATTTATTTCCTTTTTATTTCTTTGTAATGTGAAAGACTAAATAAGTGGTCTTGAGGCTACTATCTTATCTTTATCTCATTATTTAGTTTGTAAATCTAATAATCACATTTACTTCATCTTGATGGGTAGATGTTAGTTGCCTTCGTGTCTTTATGTTAAAGACATAACAAGTATTAGATTCATTGAATATCATTGAAGAGGGAGTTGTACCTCGCAATTCAGAGGAAAAATATCAATCTCATGATAGTCTTTCCAAATTTTGGACAAATTTTTCTTCTATTTGCACATTCTGAGTCATTGGTTATCATTATTTTTGAAGGGAAAATATGTTTACTAACAAATATTTGGAGACTCTGCTAGGGAATTGGAAACAAAGATCTATGCCTGACATTTGGTTCCTCAGTTTCTACATTATCTATGTGTGCATAAGATTTGCGACTCTTTGAAAGACCATGTCAAATAGAAAGTGTGAGAGGTGAAAATAAGTTAAAAACGAGCATAATAATTAGATTAAAACACTCAATAACTAAAAATTAGAACTACATACATGATTGGACTGAAATGAAATTTGAAAACAATAAAACTTAAGAAAGTGCAAACCTCCTTAAAACTCAATCAAATCCCATTTGATCTTTGTATGTGTCCATGATTTGGGCTTGTGCTCAATGATGATGCATGCTCCAAGTTTCAAGAGGTGTTATTCAAACTAGCATTATAATTTTGCATAAAAGATGCATGAATTTGTGAAGGAATGAGCTTCTACTTATAGAAAAATGGACTCAGAATAAGTGGCCAGGATACAAACCCAAAGAGGGTCTTAGATGCACCTAGAAGAGAGCACAAGGATTGTGATTCTTTAAGTTCCTCTCATTATGAAAAGTGTCACAAGGAGAGAGGATGTGAGGGGAGATGAATGTGACAATTTTGGTCCATGTGCAAAGGGATAAGAGAAGACTCTTAGAGATAGGGTGAGTAATGAGGGTTGTAAGAAGCATTAATGGGGAGTGTAAGAGAATTAATGAGGAATTAATGAGGGTATTAATGAGGCATGTGTGAGGGGATAAGATAGAGCTTGAAAAGTTTGACTTTGGGGAAGGGGTTGAATTCCTAATCCAAGGATTAGGAATGTGAAATGCTTAGGGATTGATTAGGATTAGGGTTAGGGTTTAAGATAGGTGATTAGGGAGATGGTGATGGGAGGAGAGAGAATGAGTGGAAGGTTTAATTAGTTTCTTAAGGTTAGTTAGCTAATGAAGAAGGATTAGCATGTACGAAGAGGTTGGGATGGGTTAGAACTCAAGCTAGGTGGTTGGGGTTGGTTATGTTAGGGGTTAAGGTTATGAAGCCATGTGCTTAAATAGAATAAAATTAACTATTTAAATCACAAGTTGAGGAAAAGAGGACAATATGAAATAAGTTAAATAAATAAATACATTCTTTCAACATAATAGGGGAAAAGGGATTTAATTAATCTTTAGGCCATTGGTTTCCATTTAATAATAAATCAGACTATAGCCAATTAAATGAATTAATCAGGCTTGTAGGATAACATAGATCAATTTGGTAATGATTGATTACTTAGTTGATAATGTCCTAGGAGGTAGTAAATATGATTATATTATGTTAATCAGATTTAGGTGTCTACATTTTAACCCTCTTCGACATAGTATTAAAATAATGCTATTTCGAAGATGTTTAAAATAATAGACGACACAAAGACGTGACATAAGAAAAAAGTTGCCCCAGAATGACGATTAGGATAGAATTAGAAATAAATTATGAATAGGGTGGATTCCCCCTTGAGAGGGCAGTAGGAAGAAATAGCTAAACCCTAAGGGCATCTCAAAAATATTGCAAAGAGTGACAATAAAGGGAAAGAGAAGAAGAAGGGGGATTTAAGTTTGCATTAGGTACGAGGGATGAGGTGTTGTGGAAGGAAGGATTAGGATCATTGTTGGGATGGAAGGAGTTGATTCGCAAGATAAGATGTCTATTGAGGTTGATAGGATTGCTTTTGCTGGGGAGTGGATGTGGGTTTTTTTTCTTGAATCTTGAGCGAGGAGTATTCTGAGGGGGGAATACTGCCATGTAGTTTGAGAAATTATTTTGATATAGAAATGCTAGAGACACTGCCAAGGTTACTAGGAACATGAGGCATTGTCACCGGTGTTGTAGAGGACTGACACAAAAAACATGTAGGGTTGCCCCAACAACACACATGATTCCCAGGAAGAACTATGGTGGAAACGATGCTGGAAAATCCAACAAGAAAATGATATTTCCCAAGTGTAGAATGCGAACCTAAAACAATTACATACATGCAAGGGTCATATCTGACTAACTCACAAGAAGAAATGAAAAAGAAGATCAATTTTTGTATCCCATGTGCATCCATTAACAACATACCATGATATAAATAATCATGGAAACTTTGAAGAGGAGAACAATTGAAAGAGTTGGGAATGATAACCAAGAACCAAAATCAAATTTCAAGATCAAAAATTCAACCACAGGATGCCTTTTTCTAGACAGAAAAATGATATGGGATGATGATTGGATTCAGGTCTATCAGGAGGAAGGATACATCCTACAAGGACATGTTTCGATGATGATGATTGGATTTAGGTCAGATGTGAGGAAGGATACATCCTACATGGACATATTATGATGAAGATGATTATAATTTGGATTTAGATCCATGTGAGGAAGGATACATCCTTCACTGATGCATTTCCATAGAGATGTTAAGTGCGCATTTGATTGACCAAAATATGGGTTGAGATCAAAGTGCTAAACTGAGATTGTGTTAAAAGGAACTTGTCGAAGCACAATATTTGGAATGGAACTAGATCATTTTTTGAAGGATATCGACCAACGATGCGAGATATGTACAAGTGAGACTGGACTCAAGACCCGAATGACATAGCCAAGATATGTACAAACTAAAAGCATAGGAAGCTCAGAGAGAATGGATGAGATGAGGTAGATATACATGATGTTTCCCTGGTTGAGCCAAAAGGCCAAGATAGAGGAATAGTGGATGGGGTGTTCTAGATGTGGGAATGATGTAATCCCAAAGAAAACACAAGGATTGGGAAGGATGAGGAGAATTAGGATTGGAATGGGTGGCATTGGGTGTATGAGGATAGCCTAGAGCTAGATACCAATGACAAGGGAAGAAAGAAGTGATGGGATATGTGGAAGGAGGAATTTGAAGATGAAGGAGACACTAGGGAATGTAGAGAGGGAAGCATTGGATGGAAGGATTTTAGAAGAGGAATGGATAGATAGTTGAAGGATTGCAGATAGGAGAGGAGTAATTGGAAATGAAAAGTGGATACAAGAAAGTCTCCAAGGAATATGTCACCAAGGAATAGAATGACCCCACTTAGAATAGGCCATGCATGTGAGTATGCATTAGGAGGGGTACGATAGGATGGAAGATAGGGTAACAAGAGGATGAAGGGTGGATAAGGAATAGAGATAGTGCAGAAGGATATATGGAAGGAATGATGGGTTGATAAAAGGATAGGTGGATAAAGATGGGAGATGGGAGATAGATTTCAAGAGATGTCCAAAAGCATGTAGATATGGTTGCCTGTAAATTTCTCATAAAGATCCAGAGGGGGATGGAGGAAGTGAAAAAGACATGATATGGATGGTAGATGTATGGTGGATAGAAGGAACTACCCCCACATGTGAAGAGAAATTGGATTGAGGAACTACGCATGACACCTGTTTACCAGGTTTTAATTGTGGTACTTATCCAAGGTGCTTGTTTGCCATGTTTTAACTAGTGGACGAACTAATTTCTCTTTCTTTATCTTTATCTTTGTTTTTCTTATTTTTTTGTTTTTGATTTTTCTTTTTTTTTTGTACCTCTTTTGTTGTTTTTTCTTTTCTCTAGTTTTCTTCTTTTGGTGTTCATCACGATATGTTTGTACAACATTATGTACAATGAGTGACTTAGGAAAATGCAGGTATGAGATACTTATGCAGGGGGTGATATGTGGGATAGGGGATATGATAGTTGAAAGTATTTAGATAAAATGATGGAAAGTGAGTGGGATAGGGGGATGCTATTAGGATCAACATTGGCATATGTTGTGAGGGGTGTGGGAAGAGTGAATGTGAAGCGGATGGTAACTATGGATGTGATGTAGGAATCATGGTAGGAAGATATGGGATATAGGGACCCAAAATAGATTTTGAAGAGGGAGAAGAGGAATGCTCAGCTAGAGGATTAGTAACCTCAGATGCCACAATGGATTTGTCTTCTAGATGCATGTCATCTTTTTTCTTTGGGACCCACATAGTTTTTTCTTTTGCTTTGGTGGGGTTTTGTGGCCTATGGGATGTAGTGAATTATTTGATTGTATTTTCTTTGGCTAGAGCATATCGTTTAAAGTGGGTATGACAATATTTAGATTGTGGAGTTGTAGCTTTATGCATTAATTATTTGGCATCCAAATTACAGTGAGCAGCATTGGAAGAGATATCAAAACTTGCATGAGATGGAGGAAATATCGATGGAGTGGTGGAGCTAGGATGGTGGATGGGGTGCATGGGTTGGATGGGGTGATTGGGTATGTGCCTTTGTTGATCTTGATTGGGAATGTAAGTGGTGGGATTTTTTTATATAGGATTGATGGATGAAGGAAGGAGTGGGATAAGATGTGAGATGAGATTTTGGGACATAGGGACCCAAAATGGATTGAGATGATGAAGTAGGATTATGGTAGGTTGTCTTGGGATACAAGGATGGAGGAAGGGGAATGTCATTATATGCCTTAGAGGGATGATAGGATGATGTGATAGATGGTTTGAAAGAACTCTTGAATTGTGAATTAGTTGTACAAATAGTTTTGGAAGAAGGGCCTCTAGGTGCATAAGCAATACCACAAGGTCGTGGATGTCTTTTAACCTAAATAGGCTCAGGGGTACCTTTCTTGTTTATGCCTATGCCTTTACCTTGATAAGTCCATTTTTTTAGCATTTGAGTCAAGGTAGGATACTTTTTAGTGAAGGAACATGATGTCATTCCATTATCAGGTGGATGACAAATGGTGGAGATGTAACTGAAGTCTTCTATTTTAAGCAGACCACTACAGATGAAGTGAGTAGACCAAGGTGATCGAGTAATGGTGATGGGATAGTTGGAATTAGAGGTGATAAAGGAGGGTGAAGGGGAGGGGATGGGATGCTTGGATCTTGACTAAGATGGGGTAATGGATTTAGATTTGGAGGAGATGGAATGGTAGGATCTTGATGTAAAGGAGTGGATTAATTAGGAATTGGAGTGGATGGATCATGTAATGGATGGAGTGGGATTTTAGGATCTAGATATGGAGTGGATGGAATGATACAATCTTTACTCAATTCAATGGATACTTTAGCATGCTTTTGGACAAGGTCTTGACATTATTGGATTGATGTGGATGGTGTGGTGGAGGATGTATGAAGGGTTTCTTCAGATGGAGGAGATAAAAGGATGGAAGATTTTGTGATTAGAATAGAGGGAAGATGGGAGGATGTGTGGATGGACTCTGAAAATGGGTTGGATGGATGAATGAGAGATTCTTCAAATGGTTTGGATGGATGGATTATGCAAATGGGTTGGATGGATGAATGGGAGATTCTGTAAATGGGTTGGATGGAGGGATGGGTGATTCCGTAAGAGAGGGAAGAAGGGTGGATGCATGAGGTTCATGGGATGGGATGTTGATAGTGCTAGGAGGAGAAGATGGGGATGAATTCAATGGATGAGGAGACTTCAATGGTGCTAGGAGATGGAATAGGATTAAAAATTATAAGATCTGGAAGGGAAATAATAGGTATGGGAGATGTAAGAGGATAAAAAAGTACATGAGATCAAGAAGGGAAATAATAGGTGTAGGAGATTCAAGAGGATGTTGGGTGTGAGGGGTAGAAGAGGATCAATAAGTATGGGATTCATAAGGGAAATAATAGGTATAGTATATGGAAGAGGAATGTTGGGTGCATGAGAAGGAAGGGTTTCATCACTAGTGTTTTCCCATGGGGGAGTGATATAACATGACTCTTTATTACATAGATTTTCTATTGGCTTCCTTGTGAAACTCCTTGGAGACTTACATATAGAATGGTGGGAAGATGGTATGGCGAGATAGTTAACATAGGTAGGTGTGGAAATGTCTTGCAAATTTGATTCACTAACTAATAGGAGACAAGGGATGGATTGGGGTATGGAATATCTGTTAATGTAGTTAGGAATTGAAGATGGTAGAGTGGGATAAGCTGGGGTAGATGGATAGGACAAAGTGGATGATGGAGGAGAAATATTATGAGGATTCTTGTAATGGATTGGAGGAAACAGAGTAGTAGGATTATGAATTTGAAAATGGGTTGGAGGATAAGAAGATGGAGAATTTGGACTAGGAATGTAGTTAGTAGTGTCATTTTGGAAATATGGAGTTTGGGATATGACCATGGGATAAGATGGAGGCATGAAAGTATAAGAAAGAGATGTGGATGGAGGATAATAAGGATTTCCCTTATCAAAGGTATGATAAGGAGTGCTAGTGAGTATGCATGGAGGCATGATGGGATACTGTGGAGAAACGACGGGAGCTTGGAGGATGCTTGGAGAAAGTGTGTTAAGGATTTCCATGTACACATCATGATCAACAATACCCTCCTCATCACTAGAATAAGATAAAGAAATGATGGGTAGGATGGAGGAATGATTGGAGTTTGGATAGTATTTGGAGAAAGCTTGATAAGGTTTACAAACTAAATGTCATGATAAAAAAGACTCTCATCATCACTAGAATATGATTAAGAAAAGGAAGAGATATGACAACAAAACTTATCATAATAGATTTGTGACATGATGCTTTTCTGACGAGTTGATTAGGGAGTAATGATGGAGATGTATGGAAGACTAAAGCTTAGATTAGGAAGAAGGAATGACTCTGAAGAAGATGGAAAGAGGATGGGAAATGTCAAAGATATAATGAAAGGATTTCCCTAAGAAACTAAGGATGACAATCCTACGACTAGTGGCCAGAATGATGTTGTCTATGATGGTGAGGATGCTTCCTAAGGATAAAGGATGACTTGGTGGAAAATGCATAAAGGGTTTCTTTTTCTAATGCTATATTAAGTGGATAATAATCGGTATACCTAGGACAGACTTGTGGTATTCAGTCAACAAGATTGTCTATCAATGTGAACTAACCTTTTTCTCAAGGTGAGGAGGTTTCACAGACAATGGGGGTTATCATAGAATAGTGCATTGTCTAAGGATACCTAAGATATGGATTCAATTAAGGATGTAGGTCAAGGAACTCTAAAAAGGAGGTGACACCAAGTATAATATATTCTGTAGGATGATGCTAGGATGATGGCACTAGGATTTGATTTAGGTTGGACTGGGAATGATTTCATATTTACTAGGTTTGGATAGGATTGGATTTTATCATGCTAGGATCAAATTATGCTATGATTATGCTTAGATGTTGGTGATGTGCTTCTAAGGACGACAACTAAGGAAGTTCTAAAATGTATGCTACATGATCTAAGAAGAGGAGGAATTTGGGATTGTGCAGCGATTCATATTGTGTGATCTCAAGGATGAATGTTTGCATGAACAACTTGGTGATATGTTGAATTGTTGTACTGATCAAAGTGAATGAAAGCACTCTTTGTGTGGAATTTCTGCATAAAGAAAACAACCCTATAGTTGTATTGGACCTTTTTGTATTCTTCACACTTATGGTTTTCTTTCTCAATGGAATCAATGACATGTTGATATTTCTTGGCATCTTTGGTTGTGTTCTTTTGTTCTCTGTATATAGGAGGCAAAGGAGTCTTCAAATTCTTTTGTTTGATGGAATAAGAGATGAGCTCAATCTAATACTATTTAGGATGAGGTAGTGACTACAAAAAGTTTGCCTTGGATGATTTTTGGAACAAGTGATGATCTTGGGTATTGTGAGAACATAGTCATGCAAGAGGAAAATCAACCTTGAAAGAAACATATATATGTTAATCTCTTTGGAAAAAGGACTTCAAAACTTTAGGATTTTGTATGTTCAAGATCTATTTTGCACAAGGTTTTTAACCTTGCATACACACACAAGAAATTCTACCTTAAGGATGCGGTGAGATTGAAAATGTTTTCTTGAATACGTAGGCACATACATAAGAGCTAATCATAAGATGACCATCACCAACCACATGGCTCCAATAATGATGTTGTATTATCTGACTCCAAATGCTCAAGGTGGGATGAATTTGAAAGTTTCTTGGGGAAGTTACTATCTTCCTTGCCAAACCTATTATCAAGCTTATGGAGGTAAACTAGGTAGGCTACTAGTTTAACATTTGCTATTTATTTCATGGAGTCCTCACAATCAGTTTGTATGGTGTGAATCACTTAAGAGCCTATTTTTACCATGCAAGTATGTTGGGGAGTTCACCCAGTCTAGACTACCATCGAACATGACCCGTCTAAGCTTGAAAGGATATATATAGACCTTTGTGTCCACCTTATTTCTATACCAGCCTAATGATTTACCAGTTTGAGGTCATTCTCTAGAAGGAATCGTGGTTCTTTTGGATAGAACCCTCGAAGAAAATTTGAAAATTTTGAATGATTGTCTTGCACCAATGACCATGAAATCCAGTGGGAGAGGATAGTCCATGAACTGAGGTTGCACTCTACAAAAGTGTGTACAAGTGCACCAAAGATGCAAGACATATGAGTAATTCCTTGATAAGTTAGGCAATATGTGTTTGGATCATTTAATAGAAATGAATTCACAAGCTTGTTCTTTTTATGAGCATCAAAGTGAGATTTTTTTTACCTTTTTCAGTTATCTTTATGCATTCAAGATTGAGTTCGTTTGAGTTGTTCAATTTTTAAAACCCAAAATAAGATGTGTGATTTTCTTGTTTAGTTGCACCTTTATGGATTCGAGATTGCATTTGATTTGATTAGTCAGTTCATTTAAGTCATTCAAGATTGATTTTTGCTTGATTTCAGTGCACTTGAAAGGAAATTTGTGATTTCCTTGCTCAAATTTTTAAACCCCAAATGAAATGTTCGATAGTTTTGTTCAGTTTTAAACCCAAAACAAGATGTGCGATTGCTTGTTAATTTTTATACCCTAAAATGAGATGTGTGATTCTTTTTTCAGTTTTATAACCCAAAATAAGATATGTGAATTTCTTGTTGAATTCCTTGTGCATTTTATATTGGATGTGATTTGATTTCTGATTTACTTTAGGGCATTCGAGGTTACGTTTGATGTGATTAGATTAATGCAAAAAAAAAGGGTTAATTTTGAATGAGTGTCTCTGATTTTCTATGAGTAATCTGATCAAGTGTCTTGCAAATCTGAAAATATTCTAGAACCAGCGTTCTGACGCTTTTCAAATTGTCAAAAATAGAGCTTGTACACAAAACTTATGCTTGTTTCTGTGAAAGTGCCCTTTTATTGATTTTAAAGGGTGTGTGATGAGGTCATCCACCTGCGTGGTTAAATTTGACATCTTGGTGACCATTTAAGAAAGTGAATAACATTGTAAAATGATGGTCAAATGGTTGTCAAATTTAGCGTAAGGAATTTGTCTGTGTGATAAAATAATGGGGCCCCTACTGATGTGGCGCTGACATGTCCTGGTTGTCTACATGCATGGTAGTTGTCTTGCCACATGGAATGTAATTATTTGTTTATTTGGAGCGTTGATATCAAATTTCTCTTAATTTGGGCAAGTCATGATATTTGATCAGATGAGGCCTAAGAATCTGAAGATGCCAAAAATAATTCGACCATATCTCCTCAAACACTGTGCATTTGGGGCATTGATCTCCCTCGTTGACTACAAAAGCCTTTCACTTGCACTATCAGCTATTATAGATTCACTCTAAGTCCTTTACTCCTACGTCACACTTCACACACAAGCAATTTTTTTTTTTTTGTTAGATGTTGGAGCTTCAATTGCCCTGGCCAACATGTTTATGTTAGAAACACTGAGAGGGGGGGTGAATCAGTGTTTGTCTATTAATTATATTTTAGCACTTTAAACATAAATCAAACATACATTCAATGAAGCTTAACACAAGAACTCATAACACATGATATGATTATAGGGAAACCTTGATCAGAGGAAAACCCTAGTGGGAATTAGTACCCACAAATATTGTACTAGTATAATGAACTTCTTAAAGTTCCTTTGCCCAGTTAGGAGCAGTCTTTACAATGCAAGTACAATGACCCTATTAGGATTCTATTACAAAACCATGTTAGAGGTGTATGGATCATTTCCTAAGCTCACTACCCAATAAGATGAAGGCTACAACCTTCTGATAGTTGATATAAACTATATAAAAAATGAGCTATTGTGATGACACTTTTGTCTGATTAGTTCTGTTTATGCGCTGATGCTCTTACTCTATTAAAGAGATTTATCTCATACTGACTTCACTATACTTCTCTTCTATATCTTTCTCATTCAAATTTCTCAACAATTGTAATATACATTTACATTACATATTGATATGTTCATGTCCAAATAGACGCGACTCAAAACAAGACTATAGTCGGCCCTAAAAACATAATACACAATGCTTCCAAACAAATTGGCTTAAGGATGTTTACAACAGGAGTAAAGACATTATTACAAACATATAATCAAAGGTGCTTGGCCTTTACACAAAAAATTAATTCACGCTGATCCAAAAAACCTAAGTCGGCTCCATGCTCTATTTTCTGAACTGTAGTAGTATTGTTCTTCACGTAGCTTATCCATACTATCATTTTTTACCATGTGTGTATGGACTTACTATGTACACATGTCATAGAACATATATCTGAATGCACATATTATGATTCGATCTCTCGCATGTGCACTGATGTGTTGATCGCTGTATATCTCCGTTTGCCCCATTTTCCATACTTAGTCATTTTGTCTTTCTTGATAGTAACTTAATATGACTTTGTTTCCATAATGAAAACACAAAATAAGTCATATATCATCTGGGAGTCAACTTGCCAACAATCTCCCCCTTTGTCATTAATGGAAACAAAGGAATGTGGCCAAGTTACTCAAAATGACTTAACACAAAAAAATTGTACATATATTACTCCCATATATACACATACATACATTACTCCCCCTTTGACATTAATGAAAAAGGTGTACAAAATTGTAAGTCTCTAGATACTTACTCCAAGTATAGATCTGGACACACAATCTGAAGAGACTAGTTCTCTTTCTGCCAGAATACCTTCATTGCATCAACTATTTGGAGATGGGTGCATAGGGAATATGTTAACTTCTCCATCTTTATCAGATCCATGCAGGGACCTTGATCATATGTGACAATGGTGGCATCAATCTATTTGATGTTGACTTCCAAAAATTCTAGAGAAGGTGCTAGAGCATTCCTCAGTTGGGTCTACCTGATTCTTATCTTATTGATCTCGAACTTTTCTTTTTCAATTTTGTCCAACTGTCCTTGATACACATTATTACAGATGTTCATGTCTTGGGTGGATGTCTCAACTGATTTTCTAATATTGTCTACCATGATCTCTGCCTCTTCTATCTTTTTAATATGTTCAGAGCTCAATTTCACTCTGTCCATGCAGTTTGCTATAACCTTCTTTCCTTTAGCTGCCAATTCTTTCAATATAGATTGCCCAATCTTTAAAGATTTTAAGTCTAAGGTAAAATTATTTACCAATTCATTCAATCTCTCCTTTTTATACTCATCTACTGCAATTCTAGTAGCAGAGTCTACTAGGTTTGTAAAGTGTGCTTTGAATCTTGTTAGAATGTTGTCGACATCTTCAACTGATTGAATTTTGGCTACTTTCTTGTCTGCAGGCACTAAATCATTCAAGATGTTTACTGATTCCAAGAAGAGAGGGTTCCTCACAACCTATTTTTATTTTTCCTTTTCCATAGCTAGAACACTGATCTTCATTAAATCTTCTTCTCCCCACGCATCTAGACTTTTTGAATTAGGAGTTAACCTTGACAACAATGAAGTAGATGGTAAAGTGGATGGAGTGAATATAGTATTTTGACTGGTATCCATGCATTCACTCTTTACTGGTATTTCCTTGATTGGTGTCTCATTATCTTGAGTATCTTTCTCTTTATTCAAGTCTATTGGATCATTGGAGGGAACTTCATCTTGTTGTAAAGATGTATCATCAGTGCAAACCTCTTAAGTGCTTACAAATGCTTTATCAACTTTGTCCATGTCATTGTTAGATGTTGTCATGGATATCTTGATATCATCAATCACTATAGTATCTTCTGAGTCTTTTGCTGTATCAGAAGTTATTGACACTCAGGGTGTTGAAACATGTGGACCTTTCATAGGTGCATTTTGAATCACTGGTTCTGTAACCTGTTTGGGAGGAACTGGAGTTACCTTTGTTGTAGGCGTTGTTGATGGATACATGTGTCTATCCATAAACACTTGGGAAAAAGATTTTTCTATCTCTTTCCCAACTAACTCATATTCCTTGTTCATAATATGAAGTGTACTTGTCTTAGTTCTTAGATGAGGCTTCACTATATCTAACAGAATTGCCTTCTCATCATGTGAGCATATAGGGAGAAGATTATCCAATGTTTCTTCTCTTATCCTCATATCTTCCTCAATTGCATGTCTGTTCATTATTTCCAGTATGTTCTATAACTTGTTAGGTATCACTATTTTAAGTTCTAGAACTAATTTCTTAAACTTAATCATATGACAGATGATCATAGAATGTATCTTAGATTTATCTATCTCTTGATACTTGTCATAAACCTTAGCAAGTGTGTCTAGTCTTCCTTCATTAACAATATTGTTCTTTAAGACATTTAGACTAGGTCTAAATCCTACTTCAGGATGAGCTTGAGTATTTCTTACTGTGCTCCATGTAGTTCTTGAGGATGGGTGACCTGTAGGTGCTTTCTTCCTTCCTCTATACTTCTTGCTTGGTATAGATGGTGGAGATGAGTCCAGGTCAATGGTGGTAGAGGGCACAGAGGTGCTCTCTACTTACTTCTTCTTCTGGATATCATTAGTCTTCTCAAGTTCTTTTGCAATCTTAGCTTCCTTGTCTTTATCTAAGTCTTCTTGAGTGATTCCATGAACTCTTAGGATGCTAGATGTAATTTTGGATGCCTTCCTTTTGTTATCAGTACTTTATAATATATAATCAACTTCATTAGTCTTCTCTTTGTAAGTGCCCCACCTGGGCTCATTTGGATCTTTGGGTGCAAACAAGAGAACTTGTGCATATCCTTCTAACACATGTTCCTCCACTTCATAACCAAGTGGGTGAATCCATTTGGTTCTAGGTTCAACTACCTCCATGCAAGTGAAATCTATTTCTACCATGAAACATATGGTCTCCTTATATTTATCAACTATCTTCTCAAATAATCTAAACCTTTTCTGCATCTTGATCCTGAATGTCTTAATATCCATGTCCATGGCATCTTTCATACTACTCTTTGATGTGGATTTAAGTGAAATCTGAGACATTGTAGGTTTGCTTCTATCTAGGTAAAGATTTGCAACCTTACCAACAATGTTGAAGTACAAGTAGATGATCAAAGACCCAAACCTGAATGTCTTGTTCTTGTCATGCTTGATAAATCAAATGTTATCAATCAATTGAGCATGTAATATCTCACATAGATTGTACTGAGTGTTATCCTTCACCATCCTTATAGCTATTAGAGCTATGGCTATTGACACACTATTTGGTCTTCTTAAATGCTGGAACTTGTAACCAAGTATCATAGTTAGAAGCTTTATGTCATCTTCCTTGATAGGATCAACTGTCATACCATGCTTGTCACTTCTAGATAAACAAACTTGTTCAACTTTATTCTTGACATCCTTGCCAGTAGGAAGAATTGATCCAGTCTTAGGAAGTCCAGTTAATTCATGGATTAGGTCTGTAGTGATGTGGATAGGAACCTCACCAATCCAGAAAAGGTCATCATGTATTCTTCTCAGTAATATCTTCACCCATTCTGGCTCATAGAACTCGTACGCATTTGAGTACTCAAATATAGGGTTATTAGTCAGATGCATGAATTCATCCTTGAATGAATAGTTTGGTTTCATCATGGATCTCATAAGAGTAGCTATGTTGTTGTCTCCTACTATTTCCTTCTTGCAGTAGATGTATGCATGAATATCTTCCACGTGCATGACTCAGAGTAGACTTTTGGAGAATGCTCCTTCAACATCATCTAGAATGGACTTAAATGGATGTTTCTTAAAGACAAATTTCTTCCTCTTAGAAGTGTCAAAAACAACTGGGATTGCCATACTTAATTGGAACTTGATTAAGTAGGATTTTGCAATAATTAAAAATGGTGCAACTGCTAGGGTTTTGTTTCAACTTCTTATCCATTTACTTAACCACCAAATCTGTTGTGCTTCCATTCTTTGATGCTCAGTGCTCATTTTCTCTCCAAATAATGTAATCTCAAATGCAAATGTGAAGAAGATTGAACATTTACATCTTTTTATAAAGGTTACTGCATTTAATGTTTGCAACCATACGCATTTTTCACAGAGAGTTTCAAACTTTGTTCAGAATGCATTATAGACAATGTGTCCATGCATACTACTATATCATGTGATCATAAGCATGGATCCATAGGCACATACTTAGAGGTGAGTATACCAGCCTGTTGGAACTATATTGAGATGATGTACTGAGAGGGGAGGGGTGAATCAGTACCTTTAAAACTTTTCTTGGTTAGCCCATTAACCCTTAGTCATCAGTTTGTAATTTATCTTATCTAATTGTTAATCTTTTTTTATGCATATGTAATCATATCATACATTATTTTTATTATGTAACCATAATAGAAACATTCATGAAAATAGATAACACATGACACAAGATATGATATCGCAGAAAACTCCTGTTAAGGAAGTAAAAACTACGGTGGGGATTGTTACCCACAAACTTCACTATATGCAGATAAGAAGGGGTTGGTTAAGGCTTACAATTGGTCACTTCTGATGACCTACCATGTTAGGATTATTATTGTGGAGACCTATTAAGATCTACTTCATTTGAAGCTTTAGAAACACTGTTAAGTGTGCACTCTGTTAAGAGATTTGGAAAGAACGGTTAAGTCCACCTTCTACAAAAGGATTTTAGATGTGATGCACT
>MU224078.1:5327332-5351060 GCA_018584345.1 Thuja plicata
ATCACTTTGGATCTGTACTCATGTGCCTTGTGTCCTTTCTTTTGACATTTATAACAATTACCAATAAAAGTAGATTGTGCTTGAGAAATACCTTTCATTTTGCTTCTACAGATGTTTGAGGTGTGGCCTAGTTTTCCATAGTGATTGCATGACAACTTCTTGGATCTTGGGGTTGTGAAAGCATTCCTCTTATTAGATTGATTTGAGGATTCTCCATTCTCATTGTACCCTAATCCTATGTAGTTGTTGACTCTTCTTTGTCCATCAAGAAAGGCATCCATCCATTTGTTTCTATCCTCAGCCTTTTTGATCAGTTCATTATGTTGATTCTGAACTCTGATTTCATACTTTAATTTTTCATTTTCTTCCCTTAGTTCACCAATGGTCTGTATTCTTTCTATGAGTTCTGTGTTTAATCTGTTTGCTTCTTGACTCATAACAATAATCTGGTTGGTGACCTCACAGTGATTCTTAGTGAGTCTTTGAATCTTTGATTCTTTATCTTGTAGCTTCTCTGTAATTTTCCTCATGTCATCAATGGCTAGTGTTCTTTCATTTTCAGCTTTTCTTGCATCATTCAAAACATCAATCATTTTTACCATTTGAGTCTCTTGACCAATTTGTAGCATCTTGATTTGATTTTTCAGATGTAGATTGATCTCTTGCATACTTGTAATTTATTCAACCGATGCATCTGAAGCTTTTCTCAATGATGATTCTACTATTTCAAAGTACTCTTGTATTTTCATTTCTTTGTAGTCTTTCTCATTCAGCCTGGTGGCCACAATTTGTCTTTCATCAAGAAGTTTTCTTAGCTTTATCTTCGCCTCCTTATACTGCTCAAATTTTATTTGCATCTGTAACTGCTCATTCTCAATAGTCATATCCAGTCTAAACTTATCCATTGCTTTGATCTTTTCTCTCAAGTCTTTAAGCTTTTAAAGAGAGAGACTTAGCTCTGATACCAATTGTTGGAATTATATTGAGATAATTTGTATTGAGAGGGGAGGGGTGAATCAGTACCTCTAAAACTTTTCTTGGTTAGCCCATTAACCCTTAGTCATTAGTTTTTAATTTAACTTATCTATCTGTTCATCTTTCTTTATGCATATGAAATCATATCATACATTCTTTTTTATATGTAACAATAATAGAAACATTCATGAAATTAGATAACACATGACACAAGATATGATATCGTAGAAAAATTCTATTAGGAAGTAAAAACCGTGGTGGGGATTGTTACCCACAAATCTTCACTATCTGTAGATAAGAAGAGCCAGTTAAGGCTTACAATTTGGTCACTTCTGATGGCCTACCCTGTTAGGATTATTATAGTAGAGACCTGTTAAGATCTACTTTGTTTGAAGCTTTCAACAACACTGTTAAGTGTGCACTCTATTAAGAGATTTACAAAGGACAGTTAAGTCCACCTTCTACAAAAGGATTTTTGATGTGATGCACTTGTCAGAATGCAACTACATAGGTCTTTGATCTAATGGAATATGCAATCTTCAATTTCTTGATAAAAGATCCTCTAAAGCTCCAAAAATACTATTAATCATCCTTCCATGATTGAGTATTACCTTTATCTGCTCATCGGTAGCCTCTGTGTGTTCTTGATAACTGATGTATTATGTTTCTGATCTTTGCATGAATTTTTCCTTCTGCTCCTTAGATGCTCTTTGTGGCTATCAATTATAAATAATTCATGTACTCACAATTGAGTATGAACATCTATTTATACTAGCTTAGGTTCAATTCTTGATTCATGCATTCGCAAGTTAACTCTAGATTTAAGATATAAAACTTGATCTTGATTTGTGGTTAGATATGCTTTAGATCCATTAGGATGCTTTAAAGCATTTACATAAATCTTGCATGACCATAAAAAACAAAACAATTTTCTACAAAATAGAATAACTTTTCTTTATCCTCCGTGTATAAATCAGATCCACAATTTGTGGCTTTTCTGACTATCAGTTCTGACGGTCGGTGTTCTTGGTCATTGGTGTTCCTTTCTTTGAACATGTCGTCAGGTATGCTTGTCTGTTCCAGTCAGGTTTTTCTGGAAACTATGTCACCGGTGATGCTTGTCTTCGCCGGTGATGCTTGTCAATTTTATACTTAGATTTTTCTCAAAAATCTTTAATTTGTCGGGTATGCTTGCATTTTACCGGTAATGCTTGTGGTTCGCCGTTAATGCTTGCTGTCTACCGGTAATGCTTGTTGTCTGTGTTTTTTCTCTGAGTATACTAATGGAAAAATAATTTCATCATTGAAGATGCTTCATGTGCATTCTTTATTTCTTTCAATAAATTGATTTCAACTTGTGCTACACTGTATCCAAGACCAGTAGTGTCACCCCTTAGCTTTTGTGCATAGAGCTGAGATTGAGTTTATCAATCTTATCCTTTGCTTCTGTTAATTTATATTCCATCTTTTTCTTTGTGTTCTCCGATTCCAAGACTTTCATGTTTCCTTGCAAAATTTCATCTTCAAATTGTTTTCTTTCTTTGATCTTTTCTTCAATAGCAATTTGACTTTCTATTAGTTTTTCATCTAGATTTTCAATTTTATCTTTTAGAGACATGTTCTCTTCATTTAGCTTTTTGACCATTTTCCCTAAATCAATTGTACAACAATATTTCAAATCTTTTCTCAATTTCTTGATAAGCATTTGTGAACCATCAACTTTCATTCTAAGTTCTTCATTTTATTTCTCAGATCTATCAAGATCTTCAAGAGCTGCTTCAAGATTCTTTTTCAAATGTTTTTCTTCTGCTGAGTCCATGATCTCCTCAAGTGGTTAAACTTTCTTTTAGAGGACCAAAGCTCTGATACCAAATGTTAGAAACACTGAGAGGGGGGGTGAATAAGTGTTTGTCTATTAATTATATTTCAGCACTTTAAACATAAATCAAACATACATTCAATGAAGCTTAACACAAGAAATCATAAAACATGATATGATTATGGGGAAACCTTGATCAGAGGAAAACCCTGGTGGGAATTACTACCCACAAATATTGCACTAGTATAATGAACCTATTAAAGTTCCTTTGCCCTGTTAGGAGCAGTCTTTACAATCTAAGTACAATAACCCTATTAGGAGTCTATTACAAAACCCTGTTAGAGGTGTATGGCTTACTGCCTGAGCTCACTACCCAATAAGATGAAGGCTACAACCTTCTGATAGTTGATATACATTATATCAAAAATGAACTGTTGTGATGACACTATTCTCTAATCAGTTTCATTTATGTGCTAATGCTCTTACTCTCTTAAAGAGATTTATCTCACACTGACTTCACTATACTACTCTTCTATGTCTTTCTCATTCATATTTCTTGACACTTGTAATATACATTTACATTACATATTTATATGTTCATGTCTGAATAGACAGGAATCAAAACAAGACTATAGTCGGCCCTAAAAACATAATACACAACGCTTCCAAACAAATTGGCTTAAGAATTTTTACAAAAAGACTAAAGACATTATTAAAAACATATAATCAAAGACACTTGGCCTTTACACAACAAAACAATTCACGATGATCCAAAAATTCAAAGTCGGCTCCATGCTCTATTTTCTAAACTGTAGTAGTACTGTTCTTCCTTTAGCTTATCTATACTATCATTCCATACCATGCATGTCTGGACTTAGTATGTACACATGTCATAGAACATATATCTGAAAGCACATATTCTGATTCGATCTCTCTCACGTGTGCTGATGTGTTGATCATTGTATATCTCTGTCTGCCCTATTTTCCATACTTAGTCATTTTGTCTTTCTTGACAGTAACTTAATATGACTTTGTTTCCATAATGAAAACACAAAATAAGTCATATATCCTCTAGGAGTCAACTTGCCAATAGTTTACAAAGTGTGGAGTCGCATAAAAGTCACATGAACACCTCAGAGAGACTTCATTTCACGAGTTTGCATGATTGTAGGCATATGCTCTGTAAAGATTTGTTGAAAAGATTCTTTAAACTTTCAAACAAATGCAATGCCAGGTATAAAGTGGAAAACTAGAACCTTTCCCAACATCTACCAAGCCTGTGCAAAAATCAAAGCTTCTGAACAACGTATGGACATCCAGCATAACATAAGGGGTTTCTATAAAATGTTGTGTGTGTGTGTGTGTGTGTGTGTGTGTGTGGAGGCTAGCGGGGGAGTGATATCGAGTTGATTAGAAATAGTCAACTATTATGTTGTGCAGTTTATAGTCTACTAAGATGGCCAATTCATGGAATATGAGTATGAGAAACAACGATAAAGTTTAAGGAGCCAACTATTTTGTTTGGAGAAAGAGGTCATTGATAACTCAAAAGTGCCAAGAGGTCAAACTAATGACAAGTTAGCACAAAGAAAATCACTGCTTAAATAAATGCATATAGCTATGTCACTTTTAATTTAAACAAAGCAACATTTTATTACTAGAGTCATCGATTCCATTAAGTTAAGCACATAAAACCTTTGTAGAGATGAAGGTATCATTGGCTATCAAATTCATAACAAGTCAGTGAATCCTTCCAGGTCAGCAAGAAGAGGGTGGCGTAGAGAGATGGGGTTTGAGTTGCGTAGGGGAATGAAGTTGTGCATGGAGGGCTGAGAAAGTAGGAGGAGGAGCTCAAGTAGGGAGGAGCGAGGTTTAGGCAAAGACCAGAGAAGAGGGATTTGGGCGACAGAGTGATAAGTGGTTGGAAGATGCATAGCCAGGGGATGAGAGTTGCAGAGAAGTGTGGGAGGAAGCAACATGGCATGGGTTTTGCATAGATTGTGGGGAGGAGGAGGTGGGAGATTGGCGCAAGCAGCGGCGGTTGGGAAGAAGAAGTTGCAATAGATGGAATGGAGGGCGCGGGGTAGTGTTGTGGGGAAGTGGGGAAGCAGAGGTCAGAGGCATGAGGAGTGGTTTTCGGTGGTGGCACAGGGAATGGAGATTGAACGCACATGGGGAGGAGTGGAAGTGGCATGGGCATGGGGTGGTTTGTGCAGGACTTTAGTCCCACATTGACCCCAAGGTGGAAAATTTTCCTATTTTTATACTAAGCACTCTATATATATAACAAAACAAAGACATCGGGTTGATAGAGATTGGGATCTTCGCCATGGGTATGGGGTAGGCGGTATAGGTGATTAGGCTTTAGGTGACCTATACAAATAATATCACCTGCGTGGTTGAGAACAATGGTTAGGATAACAAAAAAACATTTTTTTTTTAAATTTAACAGACTATGTTTTATGCCTCGGGATGCATGGACAGGGGCATGTGTGAAAATTTTTTTTGCCAGAGATTTGATCGGGGAGAGAATAGGCAAGTTTATAGTTTATTTGATTAGAAATGGAAATCCTGACACGATGGTGGAGATGGATTTAAGCCAAGGTGCCCCTAAAATTTGTGAACCTACAAACTCATAAAAACTCTAGAAAAAATGTTAAAAAGATTAGTAAGAACCCATGATATGGGTCCCACCAGACATGCTAGAATGTGAGAGGTGAAAATAAGTTTAAAAGGAGAATAATAATCATATTAAAATACTCAATAACTAAAAATCAGAACTACATACATGATTGGATTGAAATGAAATTTGAAAAAAATAAAACTTAAGAAAGTACAAACCTCCTTAAAACTCAATCAAATCCCATTTGATCTTTGGATGTGTGCATGATTTTTGTGTGTTCTCAAGGGTGATGCATACTCCAAGCTTCAAGAGGTTTTCTTCAAACTGGCATTATAATTTTGCATAAAATATGGATGAATTTGTCAAGGAATGAGGTTCTAATTATAGGAAAATGGACTCAGAATGAGTGGTTAGGTTGCAAACATGAAAAGGGGCACAATGAAACTAGAATAGAGCACAGGGATTGTGCTCCTTTATGAGCCCCTCATTGTGACAAGTGTCACAAGGAGAGAGTATTTTAGGGGAGATTAATTTGACCATTTTGGTCCATGCGCAAAGGGAAAAGAGAAGACTCTTAGAGATAGGGTGAGTAATGAGGGCTGTAAGAAGCATTAATGGGGAGTGTAAGAGAATTAATGACGCATTAATGAGGGTCTTAATGAGGCATGGGTGAGGGGATAAGATAGAGCTTGAGAAGTTCGACCTTGGGGAAGGGGTTGAGTTCCTAATCCATGTATTAGGAATGTGACAAGATTAGGGAGTGATTAGGATTAGGGTTAGGGTTTAAGATAGGTGATTAGGGAGATGGAGATGGGAGGAGAGAAAATGAGTGGATTTTTTAATTAGTTTATTAAGGTTAGTTAGCTAATGAAGAAGGATTATCATGTGTGAAGAGGTTGGGATGGGTTAGAATTTAGGGTTAGGTGGTTGGGATTGGTTAGGTTAGGGGTTAAGGTTATGAAGCTATGTGCTTAAATAGAATAGAATTAACTATTTAAAGCACAAGTGGAGGAAAAGAGGACAATATTAATTAAGTGAATAAATACATTCATTGAACATAATAGGGAAAAATGGATTTAATTAATCATTAGGTCATTGGTCTCCATTTAATAATAAATTAGACTATAGCCAATTAAATGAATTAATCAGGCTTGTAGGATAACATAGATCAATTAGCCAATGATTGATTACTTAGTTGATAATGTCCTAGAAGGTACAAAATATTATTAGATTATGTTAATCAGATTTAGGTGTCTATAGAAAGATCACAAGAGGAAAAAGACCCATCCCTACAATTCTTGAATTTATGCAAACAAATGACAAAGTAGTGCTCCATGATTTCTTGGAGCACTACAAAGAAATCATTTATCATGCTATGAAAATCAACCTAAGTATTGATGACAATCATGTATCTTCTTTTATGTATAGAAGTCTACCATGACACAATTTGAGATGAAAGAAATTAATAGTCAATGTATGGTAGTTTTTTATTTTCCCAATTGGCATACTTGAACTCTTCTGGAAACTCATTTAATCATTTCCTTGTAAAATTATTAAACTCTGTATTGGAAGGTTTCCACCTAGCATGAGAACTCATTTAGGTACAAAGAATAAGTGTGCAAAAGGACATTTCCATATAACATTTGGCTCTGGCATCAAAGGATGTGTCATTAATTTTGATGATCTGGTGAAGATAAGATCATCTCAAGTAGTTGAAGATTTACCTAGACCGTATAAACTGAAAAAGATTATTTGGAAGAGTTGTCAACAAGGGAAGCAGAGGATATAATCATTCAAGGGAAAATATCATTAGTCATTTGGTTTGCTGGAGATTTTGTACACTAATCTCTATGGTCTGCCCATAGTAAGAATTTTTCAAGGTGAAAGATATTTTATACTATTCATTGGTGATTATTCAAGGATGACACGAGTTTCATTTTTTAGAGATAAATATGAAGGATTTGAGAAATTCAAGATATTCAAGGCTATAGTTGATATTTAATGTGGTAGAAATATTAATTTTTTGAGATTTGATATAGGTGGATAATTACATCTGATGCATTTGAGAATTACTATAAAAATAGATGTATTAAGAAGTAGTTGTAAGCAAAAAGAACAACACAGAAAATGGTATTTTGGAGAGGATGAATTGAATGATTCGAGAAGAAGCTATAACTATGTTGAGAGAAGAAAATCTACTGTAAATAATTAGTTCTTATTTTTTTATATAGACTCAATAGAGTTCTGTACATGAGAAATTATGGCAATACTTTATATGAGTTATGACATGAAAGAGTACCAACAGTTAAGTATCTCAAGATTCTTTGTAGAAAGTGTTACATATGAAAGGATGAAGAGAATCTTTAAAATTTTAAAGAAGGGATGATTAAGGAACATTCTCGATCTATTGTTCTAGAAGAAAGGTTTATCAGTTCTACGATAAAATACATAATATTGTGGAAAGTGCAAATGTGAAGGTTTATAAAAATCTTTAGAAATATCATGAAAGACATGTTGAGCATGAATCTAATACAGACGAACAAATAAAAG
This sequence comes from Thuja plicata, assembly GCA_018584345.1. NCBI lineage: Eukaryota > Viridiplantae > Streptophyta > Pinopsida > Cupressales > Cupressaceae > Thuja > Thuja plicata. The sequence goes on from MU224078.1 coordinate 5,335,300, forward strand.
AAGAGAAGATAAAAGAAGATGACATTCAGTCAACACTGATACAAACATCTATCACTAGGAAACCAAGGTATGTAGAGAAGCATCATTAAGAGAATCATATTATTAGAGATAAATACAGAGGGGTTATTACAAGAACTAAAGCAACACAAGACCATGCTTTATTGTGTTTTCTTTCTCAAGATGAGCCTAAGTTTGTAGTAGAGGCTTGTAATGATTAGAGTTGGATTAATTCTATGAAGGAATAACCAAATCAGATAGAAAAAAGAATCAAACCTAAGATCTTGTACCTAGACTGAAAGAAACCATGTGGTAGGTTAAAAATAGGTATACCGAAATAAGCTAGATAAGAATGGAAAATTTGTAAGAAACAAGGCACGATTGGTCTATAAAGGTTACTCAAAGATTGAAGGAATATATTTTGAGGATGATTATGCGCTTGTTTCTCATACATAAGATATTAAAATTTTATTAGCATTTTCAATATTCAATAAATTCAAACTTTATCAAATGGACATCAAGTCTCAACTCCTAAATGGAGAGCTAAAGGAAGAGGTATACATTGAACAACTAAAAGGTTTCAGATTAAAAGAGGATCTTGATGTTTTTTGTAGATTAAAGAAGGCATTATATGGGATAAAGTAGGCACCTAGAGCCTTGTATGGTAAATTGGACAAATATTTGATCAATCAATGTGTCATGCCCCAAAATCTGGGCACTTAAACATTAATCTAATGAACATAAGTTTCCATTTAAACATGTTTATATTAATTATATAAGATGAAATTTTTCTACACCTTTGAATATTTCAAAGATTAAATGAATTGAAATTTTATTATATATTTGCAACAACCTATAAAGTTATAATCCTTAAGATTTGCTTTCTACTATATTTAGTAAAACATCCATAACTTCATTTTGATAACAATTGTTTCAATTAAGAATCCAAATACTCATCTCATTAATGAAAAGAAACATACTATTGTTTCAAAAGTACAAGTTTCTTCAAAACAAGGAGATTTCTATTTCTAAAACCTTTCAAAATTTACATTGAAGAAGCTTGAATAGAAAAAGACTTTGAGGTAGAAATTGCATCCAAGACAGCAAGAAATTGGCAATACTTTCAGAAGCTTTCTCAGAACCTACAAGAATATCAAGGTTGACCATGGAGGCTCACATCCCAACCTAAGACTTTGCAAGGCCACCCCCAAGCTAGGAGGTCCAAAACTAAACAAGGATACATACACACATAACAACCATGAATCAGAAAACAAGAACACAAGAAAATACCCAATACCCAAGGAAATATGTAGGTCTCCAAAAGACTTGAAACAAAGGGGTGAAAGAGGACTACCACAAGATAAGAAAGCCAATAATACAAAATGCATACACTAGTAATAGGCCACAGATGGGCTCATCATTCCTAAGTACCATATCTTTAATCTTGTTTCATGGCCACATATGAACTCATGAACAAATTTCTACCCTTGTCCCCCATGCCCTATGATGGAAACTGGAGTAAATTTACCTTTCTTTCACAAAACAAGTCATCGATTAAATCCTTCAAATTATTCTTATGAACCCCACATCCCTTTGGGGATTCTTGGCATCATGGGCAACCATATACCCATGTACATCTCTTTGCACATGGGAGACTCTATATTACTTTGGTATATCACTAACTCTCAACCCAAGAAGGTTACTCAACACTCCTAAGGGTTAATATGCCTTGAAGAACCCCATATACAAACAATCACAAAATAAATACAAGACTCAACACATAAACTCCATGAAAACCCATGAATCCAAAAACAATAACATAAACCCCATTGATATATTTCTCAAGCTATGTTCATATGCAATAACATACTACTCTAAACTATGCTAATAAGGAAACTCATGTCAAATCCAAGCTATGGTAAATGAAAGGTGGTTTGTGAAGAGATTATCCTTCTCATCCTTCCTTTTTCTCTCAGGACTTACTCATACAAAATGAATCTGTCTCTAAAAGTAGAGAGTGGGTGTGTACCCAAACTCCCTCTAAACCCTTCCTTAAATAGGCCTTCTTCCTAAATATCAGGAGTCATAAATGGAGGGGAGACCCTAATCCATCTAATCTCTATACTTTCCTTCCTTCTCCATAAATGAAGTTAAATATTTGCAAGGAAAGAAGGGATGGATTAACCTAAGTCTTCAAAATATCCAAATTCGTCACTTCCCAAAATGGAGACTTTAGGGGAGTCATAAATTAGTTTTGAGGCTCTTAATGGGATTAAAATGACCCCTAACCCCTAAGGTACCAAGTGGGGTAGTTATCTTTGACCCAAGTTACTCCCTAGGAGCCCAAATGACCCTCCTAAACTCCACCCAAGGTTAACTCACGAAAATCCAACCCTCAAGACTCAATCAAATCTCTCTTGACTCATCCTTATCTTCCTTGACTCAATCTTATATGAAACTTTTCTTCCTAAAACTTAGGATAAGCATAGGGACTATACAAGGTAACTCCTCGGTAAAGTTAAGCCTATGCTAGTCACATTCACTAGTCATGCCAACACATAAAGTGCACATGTGTCAAGTAACACAACAATTTCACATTACCATGACTTATTACAAATTTACTTAATTAAATAAAATACAATCATACACCACATTTTTATGAATAAAAATATAATACAATGAGGTCCATGTCTCTTTTTATAGACAGGACCTTAGCATCATGGTTTTCACATAGGTCCATTTCTGAATCCTTGTTCACTACCATGGTAAACTTTCCTGCACACTCATTGCACACATCATTAGGTCCAATAAATCAAAACATAAAATAATATAATACATAAAGTAAGTTGAACAAATATTCACTCACACTTTCATCAAAGATTCTTTGAACTTAAAAATACATGCATCTATTCCATATGCATAAACATACTCTTAATAATTCTACATTTTGATTACATCTAACATTCACATACTAAGGCAATATACAAAACCATCAAAACTAAGTCCTTTAGGGAAATCTGCATCACTTGCACATTGTATCACATAGATTCTCTGATTACATAATTAGATGGTGTATATAAGAAAAGGATTCAACGGATCCATAAAGTAATAGATGTGTCCAAATAGTCCAACTATAACAAAAGTTGTATCTACAAGAGAACATATAAATGAGAAATAGTGCTAAGCTTATGTCGGAGTGGGGTAGGCCTCACATCCTCATCCTCTAGGCATGAACATCCTCCTACACTTCATCAATTAGGTGGGGTAACTGTGACCTCATCTATACTACATACTCATAGTATCAAAACTTACATTAAGCATATTGATCACTATTAATTATTTTATGTAATGCATACCTAATATTCATAACCATGTGCATATTAATTTACTTTAAACATTTCTTAACTGATAAGTCATATTTCAAGAAAAATATTATTTTAAGAATGATAGTGGTATGTTCTTCGCAACCTACCCCCTTATATATTCTATCGATATCCCATATTGAACATGATAGAGAATGTTACCTCACAACAAAGGACTAGAAACATGAAAAACACATCCTAGCCACTGACAAATCATAAGAAATATCAAATAAAGGTTCACAAATATCAAATTCAAATCTCAAAAGTTCTATAAATCAAAAAGTAAAATAAATTTGAACAAGAACTACATTTAATAGTAAAAATAAAATTTGGTGGCTAGATGGTTACAAGAAAACTTAAAGTAAATTCAAGCTAGTCCTTCATCACTTCCAATTTCACCAAAGATGAAAATAAAATTAAATCAAATCACATATATAGAGTGTCTAACACTTAGCCAAAAGAAGGGGGTAGAAGCTACATGACACCTTGCATCCAAGGTGCACTAAAGAACATGACCAAACACTTAAAATATATATATCTTAAGGGTTAGATTTCTATGTAATAACACATTATGTTTAATTCATATTTCAATATAAATCTTGCCTCAATCTTTGGTGCGAACATCAACCATTAATTAAAATTTCTAAATAGACTAATATTAGCCATACACAAGCACCTGTCTCTAGTTGTCTACTAGTGAGGTACATAGCTACATGTTTTAGAACCTTGAACATGTTTGAGTTGGAATATGTTGATTGTGCTTGACTATAAAAGTTCACTAGGCAAATAATGAGTGATCAATCAAGAGTTTCAATCTATCACATTTACTAGTTTATTAACTAAAATATAACTAGGGTGATAAGGCATTAGAAAGTTTCAAAATCTAAATAAATAAATTCAATTCTTACTAAATGATCTCGGTATCCGTGAGCACCTAGATTTATGCATCAATAAACCTTAGGATAATCTTTTGATGGAATCAACAATAAATACTAACATAATTAAATCGCATGATGTGGTCACATACTGCATTAACATTACTGTCTGATTATTTAAATTAGGCCTATTATTTCTTAACAAATAAACTTATACTTATATATTATTGGATATTATCTCCAATCATACTTTCAAATTTAGACCCTTTATAGAACTATTTAAGTTAAATGTATAATGACATTGTTTTCAATCGAAGCGGATTATATAAATTTAAACTATAATTTATTTATATATTGTTAAACTTTTTATTCCCAACATAATGATCTAAACCCTTAAGAATAAGGTATATATCCATACCTAGTCAATTAAATAAGATAAATACAAATTTAAATCATAATCAGTCTTTTAAGATAAAAGCTAATTTAGATCTAATGAGTTATCTCTTAAACTGAACATAACTAAATAATTAATTTAATTTTAATTGTATCTAATAAATATTCCATAAATTAACCTATTTAAATTATTACTTAAAGTGTTCTAAAAAATTTAATCCCCATATACTAATCTCCTATAAAATAAGTTCAAGTTTAAACTTATTTAAATTTATTTCTTATCAACTTGATGCTCAAAACCCCTCTAGAGATTTCTAAATTTAAAAGTAAAAGTCAATAATTACAACTATGGACTCAATTGGATTAAATTTAGAATCCACAAAATCTATTCTAAAAAAAAATAAAGCTTATAAATAATCCCTTATGACTTATCTTTCTAAAATTATGACTTATCTTTCTAAAATAATCCTCTCCTCTTATTTACTTTGTTTAGAACTTTTTTTTATGTTACTCTAGTTTATTTTTATTTCAGCAGGGGCTAGGGTTTTGAAGTTTGTGGGAATAGGGAGAGGGAGGTGACGCTGGCCCTTTTCTTTAATAGAATAGGTGGAGGAGTACACAGGGGCAACAGAGTGTGGCAAAGAAGGGAGACATCGCTGATCTTTTCAGAGTCGTGCTATGTTTATTGGGTGGCGCAACATGTTTGACTAAGGAGGAGTGGCAGAGGGAGACTGTGGAAGAGGAGGCCTCAAGGGAGGAAACCTGACTCAGTGTAGGAGAAGCAGCGACCGAGCTTGGTGACGGGGCAAAGGCCGCAGTGTTGGCACACCACCATGAGTGGTGAGCGGTCCATGGTTGGAGGTCGGGGAGCAGAGCGACCCGCACGGCTAATAGAAAAGCCTCTTTTGTCTATTTAATATGATTCATTAATTAGGCTAAAGGACAAAAGAGTATTGTAAACAAATACTAATATATATGTAGATTTAACTTATAGGTAAATTTACAAAAGAAAAACATATATTTTGTCATTATTAATATATATGATTCCATTCGAATATTATTATATGCATCCCAAGTATGTCATTTATTGAAAATGGTTAAATATGATTTTATCTAAGCATTGGTAAATATGTCAATTGTATTCACCATGCAATAATATTATAAATGTCCTCAAATATAATTTTCTTTTTTAAACATGTCAGTAATACACAAAGTTTTATATAGTTACTATCATAGTTTTAAATAATTATTCATAAAGAAAAAATACTTAAGAGTGTTTAAATGTTGTCTTCCCTTTAAAAATATGATAAATTCATATCTACTTGTAATGTAAAATTGATTTATGTATATCATTTTTGTATGTTAACACAATCAATTTTCTTCATACATAATAAGAACTTTAGGAATAATTAATCCTTCAAATAGTGCATTTAATAAGCATGTATCTTTATTAAATCTTACTATTTATCCCTGTAAATAGATGAACATGAACATTAATTTGAGAATTAAATATATTTTCTATCCTAAAGACTAATTAATCCATTTAAAAAAGGGCATATATTTTTCATTTAAACTCTGTAAAACTTCATTGTAATATACTTAAGGTAAACCCATTATTACTAGCATAGGATAATAACCTTCCCTTTTATTCCATTAAGTATTTCCTTTACAACATGCAAAGCTTTATCTATAAAGAAGAATTTGAATTTTTCTTCTAATGATGATGTGCTCATTACTTACAATATGTATTTAGTCCAAACTATAGAGTTGCATTTTTGCAATCTTTCAAGGAATACAAGGAAATGAACTTTATAAAATATGCCTAACCAACATTTATCATAAAGACACCAAGTAGTGGATCCTTCAAAATTTTGACCAACTTTCCAAGAGTTTCAACACATAGGATTTAACACTTACATACATAGACTAAGCATAGTGAACTCAAGGCCCTAATGTGGAACCCATCCCTCTAATACCAAGTGTCATGCCCCAAAATGTGGGCACTTAAACCTTAATCTAATGAACACCAATTTCCATTTAAACATGTTTATATTAAAACTATAGGAGATGAACATTTTTATATATGTTTGAATATTTCACAGATTAAATGAATTGAAAGTTTATTATATATTTTCAACAACATATAAAGTTATAATCCTTAAGATTTGCTTTCCACTATATTTAGTAAAACATCCATAACTTCATTTTGATAACAATTGTTTCAATTAAGAATCCAAATACTCATCTCATTGATAGAAATAAACATACTCTGATTTCAAAAGTATAAGTGTCTTCAAAACAAGAAGATTACTATTTCCAAAACCTTTCAAAATGTACATGGAAGAAGCTTGAACAGAAAAATACTCTAAGGTAGAAATTGCATCAAAGACACCAAGACATCGGCTATACTTTCATAAACTATCTCTGAACCTGCAAGAACATCAAGGTTGACCATGAAGGCTCACCTCCCAACCTAGGCCTTTTCAAGGCCACCCCCGAGCTAGGAGATCAAAAATTGAACCAAGATACATACACACATAACAACCATGAATCTGAAAACAATAACACAAGAAAATACCCAATACCCAAGGATATACATAGGTCTCCAAAAGACCTAAAACAAAGGGGTGAAAGAGGACTACCACAAGTGGAGAAAGCCAATAATACAAAATACATACACTAGGAAGAGGCCACACATGGGCTCAACATTCCTAAGTATCATATCTTTAATCTTGTTCAATGGCCACAGATGGACTTGTGAACAAATTTATACCCTTCTCTTGCATGACCTACAACAAGAACTGGAGTAATTTTACCTTTCTTTCACAAAAAAAACTCATGGCTTCAAAGCTTTTAATTATTCTTATGAACCCCACATTCCTTTAGGGATTCTCAACATCATGGGAACCCATATACCCATGTACATCCCTCCACACATGGGAGATTCTACACTAGTTGTGTATATCACTAACTCTCACCTCATGAAGGTTACCCAACCCTCCCAAGAGTGAATATGCCTTGAAGAACCCCATATACAAAAAATCATGAAATAAATACAAGAGTCCACACATAAACTCCATTCATAAATTTCTCAAGATACGTTCATATGCAATAAATACTACTCTAAACTATGCTAATAAGGAAACTCACCTCAAAACCAAGCTATGGTAAATACAAGGTGTTTTGTGAAGAGCTTCTCTTTCTCATCATTCCTCCTTCTCTCAAGACTTACTCCTAGAAAATGAATCTATCTCTAAAAGTAGAGAGTGGGTGTGTACCCTAACTCCCTCTAAACCCTTCCTTAAATTGGCCTTCTTCCTAAAATATCAAGAGTCATAAATCAAGGGGAGCACTAATCCATCTACTCTCCCCACTTGGCTTCCTTCTCCATAAATGAAGTTAAATTCTTGCAAGGAAAGAAGGGATGGGCTAACCAAAGTTTTCCAACTCTCATAATTCGCCACTTCCCAAAAAGGAGACTTTAGATGAGTCATAAATGAATTTTGAGGCTCTTAATGGGTTGAAAATGACCCCTAACCCTTAAGGTAACAAGTGGGGTAGCTATCTTTGACCCAAGTTACTCCCTAGGATCCCAAGTGACCCTCCTACACTCCAATCAAGATAAACTAACGAAAATCCAACCCTCAAGACTCAATCAAATCTCTCTTGACTCATCCTCATCTTCCTTGACTCAATCTTATCTTAATATTATCTTTCTAAACCTCATGGTAAGCATAGGGACTATACTATGTAACTCCTGGGTAAATTTAAGCCTATGCTAATCACATTCACTAGCCATGCCAACACAAAAAGTGCACATCTGTCAAGTGACACAAAATTTTACATGAGCATTACTTATTAAAAATTTACTCAATTAAATAAAATACAATCATACACCACATTTCTATGAATAAAAATACAATACAACAAGGTCCATGTCTCGGTTTATAGATAGGACCCTAGCATCACGATTTTCACATAGGTCCATTTCTGAATCCTCGTTTAGTACCATGGTCAACTTTATTGCACTCTAATTGCACACATCAGTAGGTCCAATAAATAAAAACATAAAATAATAGAATACATAATGTAAGTTGAACACACATTCACTCACACTTGCATCAAAGATTCTTTGAACTTAACAATATCTGCATCTATTCCATATGCATAAACATACTCTTAATAAATCTGCATCTTGATTACATCTAACATTCACATACTAATCCAATATACAAAACTATCAAAACTAAGTCCTTTATGGAAACCTACATCACTTACACAGAGTATCACATAGATTCCCTGATTACATAATCAGGCGTTGTATACAAGCAAATGACTCAACAGATCCATACAATAGTACATGTGTCAAAATAGTTCAACTATAACAAAATTTGTATCGACAGGAGAACATGTAAATTATAAATAGTGCTAAGGTTATGTTGGACTGGGGTAGGCCTCACACAATTTTTTAGAAAATGATAGGCTGATAACAATTTTTACTTTTCGGTAAATTCAGAAAAGGTCTTGGTTATATTTGTGTATGTTGATGACATCATCTTTGGCATCAAAGATGAATTATTTAAGAAGTTTGTAGAAGAAATAGAAAATGAATTTGAAATATCAATGACAAGAGAATTAAATTTCTTTCTTGGATTGCAAGTCTATGAGAACAACATAGGTATTTTTATCTCTCAATATATGTATGTGAAATAGTTACTAAAGAAGTTTGGTTAATAAAATTTAAAGCGTGTTTGTACTCCTATCGTTACCGGTAGGAAGATGACTAATGAAGAGAAATCATCCAAATAATATGTGAGTCTTTCTATGTCAATTATTGGAGGATTCCTATACTTGATTGCTACTATACCATATATTATGTAAGAAGTTTGTTTGGCAGCCAGATTTCAACAAGAATAAAAAGAGTCCAATGTTATGGTAGTAAAAATTATTTTTAGATAACCAAAAGGGATAGAAGATTTGGTATTATTGTATTTGATAAAAAACATATAACAAAGAAGATTGGACAGGTTGTCTAGACAATAGAAGAGGTACTAGTGGTGGAGAATTCTTTTTTGTCTCTCAGTTAGTTTCTTTGTCAAGCATAAAGTAGGATTCTATAATGTTATCCAATGCTAAATCAACATATATTACAACATCATCATGTTGCACTTAGATTTTATCAATGAAACAAACATTACATGATATATGAATCGATTTTGATGGACAAATTCCTATCATGTATTATAATACTAGTGCGATAAGCATGTCATATAATCGAGTAATGCATTGAAAAACAAAGCATAGTAACATCAGATATCACTTTATCAAAGAAAAAGTGGAATAAGGTACACTAAACCTAGAGTATGTATCCACAAAAGAGTATATTGTAGACATAATAAAAAAAAACTTTGTGTAAAGATACTTTCTTGTATTTCAAAGGGAAGTTGGGGATTCTGACCCTTCTGTTAATGGGACTTTGTGACCGGTCCGCTAGCAGAGTGTAAGTTGTCACCGGGTTCTGGGGTATTGGCCAACTTTGCATGTAAAGGTTTTCTGGGGAATAAATTCTCTGGGCCTTCAAGAATGTGAGATTCGGGTCTTAACATTGTGGGAGCTATGTTGGGAGTGTGACTTTTTTTCTCAAGGGCATAGCTGGTTTTCTTGGCTTGTCTTCTCCTAGGATTTTGGCAAGGTGGGGTTTTCTGCAAGCATTTGGATTATCAAAGAAACTTCAAAAGATACTCCATGGTTAGAGAAAATCCATTCTACCTATAGTTATGCTAATACATTTAAAACATCAACCATGCTCTAATATCCTACACCAAATACTGAATGCATACAAAACCATCAACTCATTCATATTCAATAGCGAGGGGAAAAGGTTGTTAATCTACTTAAAACACTAGAGAAAGGGACATTAGAAACATACAGCATAAAAGAACATTAATTTAGATATCAGAATGCTAAAAAATTCATTGCCAAAACTCTTCTTTCTTCATTAACAATTTTTCCAGCAGCATTAGTGTGTACAATAATGGCTCTGAGGGAGCATATATCTACTGAGAGCTTCTAAGAAATAAGGAGAATTAAGATATGCAACTATAATAAATGAAATGCTAAAATTCTATGGACTTCAAAATCATCAATTCTACTTCAAAATCATCAATTCTATGGACCCCTAGAATGAGGTTGAGCTTGTTATTTATACATAGACTTTCCCAAAAGTTAACCTAACTTAACTTTACACTCAATCAATAAAATATAATTTTTGGTGGCCGGTACTACCTACACCATGTTACAACAACCTCGAGAAGAATAGAGGTCTTCCATGTCAGAATAATAAGACAAGAAAAGAAGTATGGAAGAATCAACCTCGAGAAGAGAGCCAGAGGAAGAATCAAAGAAATCTAATCCCCCGGGGCTCGAGCCTACATGCCTCATCAATGTAAAAGGAACTCACTATCTTCGATGCAACATGTGTCTAATTCTAGAGCTGCGCCTTGGGAAGATCACCTTTCAGAACCATCCCTTGAGTTGACATGCCTTGCTGGGGTCGCCTACTCCCTGACACCCTTATTAACTACCTGATAATGACTGGGTGGCTCCGGGGAACCTGGACACAGGTCACTGAAATAATAGAAAACTTTTGGATCTGGGACTCTCAGATCTGGGAGCTTGCGATCAAACAATATAGAATGTTCAAAGTGTACCCTTCTGGTGGAAATCTCCAGAACCCAGAGAACCTTATTGCTCCTTACTATTTTTGAATGTTTCCAGGAGCTGGGTGATTCCATCCTCATTAATGTCCTTGAAGTTGGTCTGACAGTATTTGGCTGCCTCCACCTGTTCACCCAAATCCAGAATACTTTCCTTGAATTATGTGGCCATCTTTGTCACGTCGTGACCCCAGAGCAGCATGCATGATATACGTGACATTATTGCTCCTTCTATTCCCTCTGGGGACTGGTATCAAGACTCCATTATCTTGTCAAACTTTCCCATGACGTATTCCACCAAAGTACATGTTTCAATACTAAATGGATTGACTCCCTAAACCCTTTAAATAAATGCCTTAATATATATTAATATTTGTCCCGCAGGGTCCCTACCAGTTGCTTGATTATATCCAATGTGAGATCAAGTCTGGAGTGTTGGGTCCAGACAAAGTCGAAGGACTCCTCTCCCAAAAATATGGCCTTGGTAACAATTTCCTGGACCTGAGTCTCATGAGTTCTCCTAACTCACCTATCCATGCCTAGCATTTCTCGATCTCCCCCTCCTAGAATGAAATGGTATTCTTATCCTGATGTAGGATGTTCTCAGCTACGTACAAGTCAGGGAGTGTAGCCACTAGGAAATGTCAAACATTCCCTACTTGTTCAGCTACCCAATCATCAACTACATGCACTTTCCTCTTCATTCCTCCAAGCACATCTATATCACCTAGTAGGAGCAGTGATCCTAATGTGGTAGCTCCCAGAGGGATAACAACAATGGGTTGGGTAAGCTCTATCAGAAGCCCGAGGAAATTTTCATTTTTCTCCTTTTCCTCCTTTAGCTTTTGAGACTATTTTTCATATCGGGCCTCTACTTCCTTGGTAGCTTCCCTTAATAGGTCCAGCTCTCCTTGCTTATCTCTCTTCCTGAGATGTACCTCTAAAATGGTGTAATCTTTGGCTCTCATTGTTGCCGCATCTGCCTCTAGGGGAGGTGTTGCAATCATTGCAATTGTTTCTCTGCCTGGACCATTCCAAGTGGAATGGGGGGTCCGGGGCTTCTTTGCCTTCGGGACATCCTACATCTGCACCATAATCTTGGCTAGGGAGAGATGAGCCTTTATTGCCACTGGGGATTTCCTCTTCCTTGATTCCACCAACCATTGTGGTGGCAGCTGTGGCCTTGCTGCCAAAGTTTTCTCCTATGAATCCCCTCCAGGGTTCTGTTGTTCATCCCTGATGTTTCAAGTCCCTTCAGACTCCTTTCCTATATCTTCAAGACCACCTATATTATCAACCTTCATGGAATTAGTATCTTCTACCCTGGTGTCCACTTCCTTAGCAATGTTAAATTCAACATTTGTATCCTTGGGGTTCTACCCCTCACCTTGTTGTTGTTGCTTCTCTTCTTCAGCTTCTTCTATCAGAATATCTCCCTCCATTGGGATATTTTATGGAGGTGGTGGAGGTACAGGGACAAGATTAAGCATTTGAGTGGCTGTGATCACTTCACCAAAAGTTACCCTCTTTGGGGTAGGAGGTGGTGTCTGGAGCATGGCATCTGAGATTATGGTTTCTCGTGTAGGTCTGGTTCTCTCAGTAGATGCCAGTTGCTCATTTTTCACTGGCCTTTCCCCTGTGGTTTTGGTCTCAGAAACCTGTATCTATGGTACATTGGAGAGCTTTACTTGATCTGGCTCCTTTTCCTTTTCAACTTGGGCTTCCTGTTCTATGGCATCTTCTTTATCTAGGGTTTCCCATTCAATGGGGATTACTACTTTGTCTTGGGCGACAATCAGCTCTACCACTTTCCCGATATCCCCTTGTAGATTTACAAGTTCATCTACCCTGAATATGTCATCAGAGTCACTATGTGGAGGGGAGGTCTTTGGGGGATTTTTGGGCTGATTGTCCTGCTCTGGGGAGTCTGAGGAAATAATCTATATTTCAGGGATGCTGGGCATCCCAAGCTCTGGCTCCACCTTTGGCTGAGGATCAGTTGTTCTTTTCTTCTTCGTCCTTGTTACCAATGGGGGCCCTAAATCTAATATGGCTTCCCACTCTTCCTTCGCTCTGGTCCCCATTACTCGGACCATTAATGTTGTAAGTGAAGGAGAATTGGGAGGGCAGGCAGGTCTGGCCATAATAGCCAGGGTTGCCAACCGGGTGATTAATTTTTCTTTAATTTGTTGGGATGCCGCCAGAGTTTGCTGTATTTTTTCCACTATGGGAACCATAGATGGGACTTGATATGGGGTCCCCATTTTCCTTTTTTCTCTATCCTCTCCTTGCAAGGAGGTTTTGGCCCTAAAAATTGAATCCTGCATAAATGGGCCAACCTTGCACGTACTTATCAGACATACCTTTTTAAAATATGCACGGCTACGCTCAATCACCTTGTGGGTAATTTTTTCTATCGCTGGACCTTCTGGCGCATCCCAATTTAATGGAGGGAGGGTCATTTTGTCTACTTGTTTTGCTTTATATTACAGGTCCTCTATGGACCCGGTGTCTGAGAAGTCATTGAAGAACTTTTAAAGCTCAAGCTGCTTCATCATCCCCTGTGTCATCCAGTCAAAATGCCATTTTTGAACCTCAAAATCATCCTGGCAATCTTCCCAAAAATATTCAATGTGAAGCTCATGAGGAGGGGTTTCCCGGGGAAGTGTCATTGTTATCTTTCCTAGCAGATCAAAATTCTTCTGCTCTAAATAGAACTCTACCATCCCTAAACTTTTAAGCTTGTTGTCTGCTTCTTTGGCCACGGTAAGGCTATAGGAATAGTTACCACAAGAAATTGAGAACAAGACATTGGTGACCTTCTTCACTTTGAAGAGGGCATGTAGTTCCAGGATCTGCCTGTAGTATTCTAAAAGAATTATTTTATTCCCATAAAGCTTGGGTAATAAATAGGGTTTCCCAGAGAAGCTGGTCACCTGAATGTATGTATGTTGTTGATATTAATGAATGTAATAGTGGCCATAAGTGCTGACCAAGTCCATTTCTTATTTGGAGAGCCAGTATCTGGCATCTTGAGTAGGTGTGAGGAGGTTGTAGTAAATGAGGGCATCATTCACTCGGTAGAAGATGATAAACTAGCATCCCATTGGATCTATGGGAAATAATCCCATGGAGCATTCTGGCCTATACTATTTCCGAGCACACCTATTGTAAGTAATCCCCGGGCCACGGGGCTTTGTTGTGCTGGTGCCCACAAAACATAAGATGTCATGTATAATTTGGGGGTCTGGGTGACCATGACCAGCTGAGAGTCCATATAGTTTGCAATGATAGTGGCCTAAACAAAAATTTTCCCACTAGAGGCGATGCCTTACAAAAAATAGTACATCCATGCCAAGAATTCCAGGTCATGGAGCTCTCTAAAGACCCTGCATTGTGCGATCCCCATCTGTATGCTTTCTTTAAACTCTGCCAAGGGGATCTCTAGTTTCATCTTTTTGAAATCCTTCCTTGGCACCTTAAGCCAGTTGTTATTGAGATATTGTTGGGCCATGTGTTCTAGAGTTTGATATTCTTCTAAGGCTAAAGCCCGGGTGAGAACAGCAACATCATCAAATTGGGGGATCCCCAGCCTTGCCTGAAATGTTGCGGTGTCCAAAGACACCATAGGCGTTGGGTAGCCTGTTGAAATTGGGGTTGAAAGCATGACAACCCAGATGGTTGTATTATAGTGTTCCGCCAGAGTGACAATGAGCTACGAAGCTTGCACGAAGTAGGGGATGCAAGTGGTTTTGAGGATCCAGAAGTTGGCCACATTGAGGGCCAATGGATATTTGACTGTTCATTAAATTAACATCATCTTAACCATGACCTACATTTTGGCCCACATCCCGATACTTGTGTTGGTGATTAGCTACAGGGTGCAAGCACAAAGTTGAGTGCCAATTCTGCGGAAGTCCGCGGCAAAAAAAAATTGGCAACCAGAAACGGGCACCCATTTTTTAAAAAATGGGTGCCCGTTATGGTTCGGGTGCCTGAGCCGTAAATATAAAATGGGTGCCCGTTTTCAAAATGGGCACCCGTTTTGGTTCGGGTACCCATACCAAAACGGGCACCCGTTTTTAAAAAATGGGTGCCCATTTTTTAAAAAACGGGTGCCCGTTTTGTAAAAGTATTTAAAATTTGTTTTAAACCGTTTTGCAAATCATTTTCACAATTTGCAAAATGGGATCATATTTCTATCTAAATGGGTACCCATTTTTGAGAGCTACCACCGACCCCCCTGCTGCCATTTTTCCTCCTACAGGTACGTATTATTGTTTTTTATTTGTTTTTATTATTATTTTTATTAAAAATCTTTTTTATTATTGTTTTTAATTAGTTTAATATTAAAAATTGTATATTGTCTTTAATGTTTATAGTTTTTGAGAGCTACCACCGACTCCCCTGCTACCATT
>MU224078.1:5359082-5384170 GCA_018584345.1 Thuja plicata
ATCCATCATGGTGTCTTCATTGTTCTCATCTTCTGAACTGATTGTTGAACTCGATGCTCCCAAATTATCAAGGTTTCAAATTCTTGCTCTTCTTTCTCGTTGTCATTTTGCCTCTTTCTCTCTATTTACTGCAATCTCATCAGTTGTCAGAACCTTTCTTTGCCTCTTTTTGTGTTTTTTTGATCCCATGTTTGCACCAAATTTTGAATTCAAATGAATCCCTTCTTGTCAGATTCAAAACAAGACAAGAAAAGAGAATTTTCTTTCAAAATATTCTTTCTGTAATACGGATATGTCATACCAATGATTGAATAATCATCAATCATTGAGAGCAGGCCCACAGAACTATTTTTTATCTCCAACAGATCTTTCAGAAATGGGCACCTGTTATTTAAATGAAACGGGTGCCCGTTTCTAAAACGGGTGCCCGTTTCTATTTCAACGGTTAAAAAAAAATGGGCACCCATTTTTTGAATTTTAAATAACGGGTGCCTGTTTCTAAAAACTAGGAGTGGGGACTGTACCTCCGCATTAGTTTTTGTTTTGGGACAGGCTCGGTCCCACCAAGCTTGTGCTTGGCCTTGCAAAAAAATGACTAAGGCATTTAAAAATAAAATTTGTGCCTTGTCATGATTTTTCGGAGGTCAACCCGAATGAAATTTTAGACAAAACGAAAACCCATTTCAATTCATATTGTGCAGATTATAAAAATATAATTTTTATAATGATATAAAAAAATTTAGTATTTTTCTAATAATTATTACGCCAAATCCAACCTAAAGTTGAAATAGTAAGGTTCACTAAAACTTTAATAAATTTTTTGATTTTTAGGTTTCTGAAAAAATGAATTATATGTGACCAATCTACATAGAATTCTATTCAAAATTTAAAAAAAAAAATTTCAAAAAAGTGAAATTTTCATCAAATTATGGTGGTCGTACACGAGAGGTTTTGAAAATTTACTTTATAGTCAATTAAAAATTAATAAAAAAAAAATATTCAATTTAAAAAAAAAGAAAAAATATTCTGACCAATCTTTGATGTGTTAGGTACCTTCCCCCAAAAGGATTTAGAAAAATTCATTTATTTACTTCAAAATAGGGTGTCCGTACACATGCGGGGTATGGTCCTGAAACAGGCATTTTGAAAAAGAGGTTTTTAAACATGCCTACTAAATATATTTTCTACTATGTGGGTATTTAAATAAATTACATATTTGAAAAATAGACTCTGAGCACTACATTTTCTAGTAGTGGATTTTTTTGATATTCAATCTCTAAGTGCCTCAAATTTTGACATCAATTGACAGACAACTTGAAAATCAGGGAAAACACTTCCACTTTTTGCCCAAAAAGTGGACTCAACTTCTTGCTGGCACCCTACAACTTGGAATTGAATTTCACTCCCATAACAATGTCCCCCATCAGATACTTTATTGTTAATGGGAGCTTTTCCAAGGATTTCTCGGCCTTCGTCTTGACAGCTGCCTGGGTGGCAGCAAAAGTAGGGAGTTTTGGACACCCGGGTGGGGATGATGCAGATGCCTCTGACATGATTGGTGAGTTTAATGCTTCCAACCTGCAAAGAAAGACGATCATTAGTATGTATAGAAATCAAAATATTATTCCAAATGTCAGGGACTTTCACCACCGCTGTGCATATATTCCTAAAAGAATTGGTAGCTTACGTTAAACCCTGAAAAAGATATACATATTATAAGAATGACTTAGGAATTTAACCTCTATGCGGGCCTCTGGGGATTCTAGCACATGTGATGAAAATAAAATATAGACCAAATGGAGACTTGGGACCCGGATTCCAGAAAAACTAACTATTGCATGATGTGGCTAGAGATTACCCGTACTAGGCTGATGTGGGAGTGTCACATGGCCATGGAGTAATGGGAGTAATGGCATTAATTTCGATAAATGTATGAACACACATGGAAATAGATGCCACTTTGGCCTATTTTGAATGTTTGCATGGGAAACTTAACCTGTCATTAAGAATTACTTGACGGAGGAGAGAGAAAACCACCATGGCTCAAACCAGCGAGGTGCCAAGTTTGAACTAGGTAGACATCTCTCTCAGAAGAGCTCCACATTTAGGGCTTTTGTTTCCTAGAGTGCAACAAGCTCACCACCATATAGAGTGCAAGATACACAAAGAATACAGACAGAACCAAAGTGCACATGAGGGCCGAAGCATGACTCGCAGGCTGGCCCAAAATGGGAATATATACAGACATATTTAGAGATTCACATAATGTAAAAAATAAAGACAATATACAGAGGTATTCATCCTAAAATACAACCACATAGATGGCAGACAACCCTCTAGCAGAGCCAACCCACCAACAGGAGGTAAAGACAAGACCAAAACCGGAAATGAAAAGGCAAAACAAAACAAGGAAAACAAGCGAGAAAACCAGAAGACACAAAACTAGAAGAAAAATAAACTAGAAAGGAGAGAGAAAATATTTGGGGGCCTACCTAGAAATATATGGAATTTGAGAAAGATGAGCACGGGAGGTGCTCTGCAACAAGTTAACCTTCGAGTAACCACGAACAAGCACTGCAAATCAATTTTGATCACCTTAGTCACCTTTGTATCGCCTTAATCACCTTTGAATTCCTCTATTTTCTCTAAGTGTTTGATCATGGTAAATGTGAAAGTGACAGGTAACTTCTACTTATACCCTTATGGTAAAAATGTGTTTCTTTCTTTCCACAAACTTTGGAATAATAAAAACTTTATACTCTGGGCCTAGGGATTCCATGCAGCCACATCTTCTCACAAAAGAGGACATGATGACCAAGAATCCTGGAGTCTAGAGTCCCACTAACTCAAAACAACAAACAACCTCCTAGACCAGGTCTTGGAGACAAAAGAAGACAATAAACAAAAGAAAACAACACCTGTAGAAGCAAAAGCCAGAAGGAGACAAGGAAAACATAAGAAACCAAGGAAAAAGCAAAAGCGAAAAAGGGGGCCCCAACATTTTTCCTAAAAAATGTAGGGACGGGTATGCAGAACATAACAAATGGAAACTATCTAGGATGAATGCCTTAGAAATTTAAAGAACTTATGAATCTCTTGTTATCAAAACTAGAATTAATCTTTAATTGGAGCATTCTGATTGCAAAGCGTGAGGCGTCTGAGAAAATCAGACTCATCACTGATTCAATCTTTTGGTCCTTCGTCAGCTGTGAAGTGTGTGCCTTGGAAGAAAACCAAGTCGATGACCTCCAGGAGAAGTAGAGAGGGGGAACTAAGTAAATCAAAATAAAGTCATCATGTCTTACACATTTCCCCAAGATACCAGAATTCTCTATTCTGCAGTTCTTTTCATTTTCATTTTCTTTTCTAGGTGGGAAGGCGGTACTTCTTTCACTGTGAACCTTAAGCTTAGCTAATTTTAATGGTGATACTTGTTTCACCTTGAACCCACTTTTAAATTTCTGAATAGGAGAGAATGCTCTAGACCTGAGATTTTAAATAATTTTTAGACTTGGTCAACAACCAGTGTAACCAATCTACTTTCAAGTTGTTTGATTACTTGCTTCTTAAATTTTCTTTTGACTGATGTCCAGAATGTCAAGATGTGAATCTGATGAAGATTACCCATAACCTTTTTACCATACTTACAAAATAACTTCGGAGTGTGGAAAAATTCCACTATGCTAACAATAGATTCTGAATTCACCATAATACACAAGGTATCATTCTAAAGACTAGATTTTATGTGAAACATACCTGCCTACAAGAAGAAGGCAACACATTGGGAACTCAGAAAAAAAAACAAAAAAAAACAAAAGAAAGCCAGCAAAAAAGGAAAACATGAGAAGAAAAGGCAGTCCTGGAGGATGGCCAACAAACTATTTACAAGGTATTCCAAAGGAACATCGAGGAAGGTATTTACAAGAAAGAACTTTACATACAGCACAACTTTGGAGAAACTCACCACCTACCCTATTCAAAATAGTGCTTGAGAAACTGACCATTGACAGGCAATGGGATGGCTTCTCCGGTCATAGTGTTGAGGCAATAAGTATTTTCCCCACATTTCTCAGCTATAAGATATGGTCCAAGCTAGAGCCATTGGAACTTAGTGTGCTTTCCTTTCTTTTCCTGGGCTTTGTCCCACAAGAGAACCAAGTCTGAAATCTGAAAGGCCTTATATTGGGCTCTTTGGTCAAACCATCATTTTACTATTGCTTAATGACACATGAAATTTTCAAGGTATACATCTCTATTTTCCTCCATTCACACCAGGTTCAATAGCCGAACCTCCACAATGTTATCCCGATTGTTGAATTCTTGCATAAACTATAATACCAAGATCTGTGAGTTCATGGGGAATACTGGATTCTTGCCATATACTAGATGAAATGGAGAAGTCCCTAGGGCTTCCTTTATTCTGATGTGATCCACGAAGAGGGAAAACCTAAGCTTTTGGTACCAATCTCAGGGGTTTTGTTCTAACAGATGCTTGATCACCTCAAGTAGATTATTATTGGTAAATTCAGCCACACCATTACCCTAGGGGTAGTAGTTGCTGGAGAACTTCAGGGTGATCTTTCTTTTGTAGGTCCATTTGTGTAATTGCACCAAAGAAAATTCCAGACCATTATCACATACTATAGAAAATAGCATTCCAAAATGGGTGACTATGTTTTCTTCTAGGTATTTTATGTCTACGCCTGCCATGTTGCTTTTGCAAGGAATCACTTCAGACCACTGGGTACAATAATCGGTAGCAGTCAGAATATACTAGTGGTTGGCAGATCAGTTGGGGTTGATTTCCCTAACGAAGTTAAAGTCCCATTGGGCTAAGGTTCTAGCTTCAAAGACCGGCTGCAGAGGCATGGTTGGGTTCCTCTAACAATGTGTCGATGTTTGGCAAGTATGGCATCTCCTAATATGAGTGTAGACATCCTTAAAGATACATGGCCAATAGTATCTGGCCTAGAGTCTGATGGGCAGTGGCATTAGCTAAGCCATGCCCCATTCCAAACTGCCTGTGAAATTCTTTAATCATTCTTATAGCTTGGTCTCTATCAATGCACCAGAGGTATACCCCTTTATAGTTCCTCTAAAAAAGTGTTCCATTTTTTATCATGAAGTGTGCACTCTTCAGCCGTAGGGCACAACATTTGTTTGGGGGTATCCCCTTTGGCCATCTATTGTTCAATAATAAGTATACTAGGTCTGTATACCATGGATCTTGAGTGATGGACTCCACTGTATATGTTTGGCATTCAATGTCTGGTGTTCCTTCTTCCATCACACTACATAGTCCCTAGCCTCAAACTATCTTCATGGATTGCATTTCTAGATCATACTCTTGGAGTATGGCCATCCATTTCCCTTATTGTTCACCCAATTTAGTCTGTAGGACCAGAGACTTACAAGCTTGGTCCAGGATGATAGCGTGCACTTTTCTCTGGAGAATGTAATGTCGTTATTTCTTCATGACGTGGAAGAGATAAAAGGCCTACTTTTCCAAAGGCAAATATGAGACTTTGGCATTCTTAAAGGGGGAGCTCATAAAATCTATTGGTCATTCTTCCCCTTCAAATTTCTGGGTCAAAACTATCATGGAAGAATGCGGCAAAGAAAAAGAGTATATGTGAAAAGGGAGGGAATAGTCTGGACTAGCCAAGACTGGTGCTTCCAAAATCATTTGTTTAATCTGGTTGAGTGCCTGTTTTGCTTCAGGACTCCACTCGATCTTTGTATCTTTCTTCATCATCTCATTGAGTGGTCTTACTATCTCCGTCAATCCAGTGATGAACCGCCATAAAAAATTTATCTTTCCAAAGATAGATCTCATTTCCTTCTTACTACCAGGCATTTGTAGATTCAGCAATGCTTCAACTCTCTCATGGTCAATGGATATACCATTCTTGGAGACAATATTTCTGAGAAGCTTCCCTTCAGTGACCCCAAATATAAATTTCTTAGGGTGGAGGGATATTCCATACTGACAACATCTCACAAATTTGGGTGAGGTGGGCGAACTGATAATTCCTGTCCCAGGAAAAGACGGTCAAATCATCCATGTAGATGATTATGCAATGGTTTACTAGGCCTTCAAATGCAATGTCCATAGAGTTTTGAAACATGGCCCCTTTGTTGATCAGGCCAAAGGGCATCTTGCAGTATGCAAACATTCCCCACTTGGTGGTGAATGTCATTTTGTCTCTATCTTTGTACTTAACCATGACTTGGTTATAGCCGGAGTACCCATCAAGGAAGGACATGATTTGGGATCCATTCATGATTTGTAATACCACATCCAATGAGGGGAGAGGATAATTATCTTTATTCAATACCTTGTTTAGATTGTGAAAATCCATGCAAAGGAAGATCTCGTCACTTTTTTTTTCACAGGGATGAGGTTGGCAACCCACATAGTGTGCCGGATAGGAAAGATAATCTGGTCTGATAGCATTTTCTGAACCTCCTGATGGATTAGAGGCTTGATCAGTGGGTTTACTAGTCTTTTCTTTTCTCAGAATGGCTTAGCATCAGGTTTCAGTGGGATGATATGAGTCATGATGGATGTGACATAGGTCTTCAAATCCTCATACCCCCACACAATTAAATTAATGCATTTTCAGAGAACTGTGAGAATCTTCTCCTTCTCCTCTGGGGAGAAGGAGGTGCCAATGTGTACCAATTTTTCTTCACTGGCCTGGCCAATGTTAACTTTTTCAAATATTCCTCCCTCAAAGGAGGATGATATCTTTTTCTGGCCCTGAGGGTCCAAGTCAAAGATTCATTCTAGTGTTACCATCCCCTTAGGGATGGTGTTGGTTGGCAAGTCTATGATCCCATCATCTTCTTCACCCTACCCAGTATCTTTGTGATCTCTTTCTTCCACTATCTGGTCTTCGAAAACACCAACATTGACCATGAAGGCAATAATATGCTAATCATCCTCAAAGACCTGAAAGTGGGTGACATTCTCTGGAATGGACGTGGTGGGGACCATCTCAACAGAGAACTTCTGGAGCTGGGAGCCAGCCATTGGCTCAAGAGTGCTGGCAGATACAACAAGGGCATCTGGAATTAGTTTCATTTCTTAAGAATGAGTTCAATGCCAAAGGCATTAAAATATTTCATGAGGCTCCATGCTCGGTTGCGGTACGTGGCCAGCCTTTTATAATGACAAGTGTATTGAATCTAAACCTCCTTAATGATTAACATTGAATCACCTAGTACCCGGAGGTGAGTAATTCCTTTTATTAGTGCAAATAGGAGTCCAACGACCAGGGCCTCCTACTCTATGATGTTGTTTGTGAGTTGAACTACAACCTATAAGATGCGAGGAAGGATTTCCCTTGTGGGTTGATCAATTCCACTCCAACCCTGCAGCCTTGTTTAGACCAGGACCCATCAAACTTCAGGGTCCACAGGTCACTGTTCGTTGTGTGGGGCTAGTAAGGCGAAGTGGCCTTCAAATTGTTATTGGGAAGGTTGGGAGGAGTTTTCTCTGGCTCTGATGGTGTTTGGGTGATTTTTTCCTCTAGAGAAGCCTATGGCTGGGATGCTTGGACTAAAGACACCATAGGGATACTATCAGAATGATTGGTTTGTCCAGGCAAATCCACTTCGTGTTTCTTCTACAAGAGGGTATTGATGTGATGGGTAGTAGTGGCAATACAAGGCTCACACTCTAGTTCTGAATGTTTCTGATAATGCACCTAACACCAAGTGCCAAACAAGAGAGTAGTGGGAGTTACTGTGATACCCTCTGAGTTAACTTCACCGCTCAATTTTTTGTCCAGGTCCTGAACTCTCTGAGAGACTATGGGATCTTCCCCGGGGGTGAAATCAAACATGAGAATCACGAGCGGTTGTTACATCCCGCGGGAAATCTCAGAGAAATGGACTTAATTTACCCTATTGACTTCAATGAGGGCCTATTTCATCCTGGGCTCACTTTCTACCCAGATCTAGTTAGATCCTCCCTCTTAGGAGAGCCACAAGTGGGAAAAGTCAATGGAGAAATACCCATTAAGGGCCTTGGACCAATTCTGACTTAGAAACATACCATAAGTCTCCAAGATGTCCACCACTTGAATTTGAATTGTTCTTGATATACGGGGGTCTTGGATGAGCTAAATCCAGACGTTCTTTAGCTCACCTACCATTTTCACAACAATTTTGTCCAGCTAGACTACTACGCCTTTGGATGGAGTGGGATGGAGTCTAAGCTTTTGGCATATGGATAAGGGAATGATGTTGCCTAAAGCACTGGAATCCACAAAGAAATTGTGTAGGTTCTTCCCTTGTATGTTTAATCCTAATAGGAAGGGATGATCATTAGTATTTCCCTAGAAGACAGCTACATTAGCATCGTCGAAAGTGATAGTCTTGGGTGGGTGAACTGACAGCTTCTAGGTTTGCCAAGAGCTTCAAAAAAGACTTCCTCTACTCAGGAAAATTCAAAAAAACCTCCATTAAGGTCATGGAGGTTGTGGTTCATTCTAACAACTTTGTGATGTCAAACCTCCCCCCAGGAATTGTTGGCTTCTCTCAGCCAGGTACTTAGCTTGGTTAGAGCCAGGCCCCTTAGGTGGGAAGGACTTATCAGTTGTGTTGTCCCGGGGAGGGGTATCTTTAGCATGTGTAGGCATGTAAACTGGTCCTTTACTGTCCTGACTCTGAGTGTTGTAAGGATTATGGGGGTTAGTGAAGGTATTGGCCTCAAAGGATGGAATAGATTGATCAAAGAACTCCTGCAATTCAGGCTCTTCTTTGTCTTCTTTGTTTGTCCCAAAGAAGACGGTCTCATAGGTGAAGGCACCATGAGTGGGCTCTTGCACAGGCATTTTTGGGGGAGTAGGATCAACATTTTGTTTTCTATCTAGTTGGGAGATCATGATGAGCTTCTTGAGTGTGGCACAATTCACCTTGGAGTGAGAGTCGGTGTTGTGCAATCTACACCAGTTAGTTAGGGGGTAGAATTATGCAAGCTATGTAGAATGGCTGGGTTGAGCATTGCCTTGAGTGGTGTTTTGGTTGGGAGGAGGACCTCTGGTGTTTGCATTTTTATTCCATTATTGTTGGTTGGGTCGAGGCCCCTTATTGTAGTTCCTTCCTCTAGTATTGGTATTTCATTGGCCAAAGAAGATATTCCCTCTATGGGAATTGGGGTTGTGGGGAGAAAAAGATCCTACCTTTAGCTATCCCATGTCCGCAGTCAGTGAGGAAAATAATTGTGAGAGGGATTCAACCTCGGTAGACAGCTAGGTGTTCGCATTACAATGTGACTGTTGTTGCGGTTGGTTCCCAGGGAAGGCAGAAATAGCTATCGGAGTCGAGGATGGAAATCCTCCAGCCATAGGTGACTGGAAGAAAGGTACTCCAGAGGGTTGTATCAATGGTTGTTGCATTTGCTGTGGCTGGTTCCAGGGAACAAATTTCAGACTTGGTATTGTCTGTTCTTGTGATGGGTATACGTACCAGGCCTTCTGGTCTATCAGTGGTGGTGGGTTCATGGGCATTGCTTGGGCACCCATTTCTTGATTGGGGTTGTATCCACCAGCTTAAGAATTTCTAGCGGGAATCATGTTAAAAGGCATGCTTTGTTCCATCCCGCCAGGGGATTTGTTCAAACTGTAGGACCACTCCAAGGCTAGGTTTTAAACCTTCACCAGAGTATCCCGGTCATTGGGGGAAATGGCTCTCCAAAGGAGAGTGGAAACAAAAGGTTCCATCATGTTAAGGTATGTCTAGATGGTTACATCAGCAGATGGGATGAAAGGACCCATGCACCACTTCAAGGCATGCTAGAACCGATGATTGAACACTGCAAGGGGTTCGTTCGGTTCCTTACTAATGGAGATAAAATAGATGTGGGACCATGTTGGGTCCACATATACATGAAAGGCCACCTAGAATGCATCTTCCATTTCCTACCAACTATTTATTGAGTTGGCAGGCAGGTTAAGGTACCAGTTCAGCTCGTTCTATCCCAAGGATAGACGGAACATCCAGGTCACAACGTCTTGATGTTAGATCTGGTGTCAGTTCATGGCATCTTTTTGTGCCTACAGATCTTCTTCTATGGTTCCTAAGCCTAAGTACTCATATCAGGGGGAGATCTTGTCTGGGTGCAAAGGAAGATTGTTTGTTGCACCCATAAACTGTCCCATTGGGGATGAGATATTTTTTAAGTACGCAGCCATCGGGGGTGTTGTATTTTGGCTAGGTAGAGTGTTATTCCCCAGGGTTTTCTGGGAGACTTAGGTATTATGAGATGTGGTAGATCCCCAGACAATGTTGGCTGGCTTGGTTTGCAGGGCCCTCTTCTTTCGAGCAGTAGGCTCAAGTTTGACAAACCTACAAGGATTGGGGGCTGATTTAAGGACTCTTTCGAATTGTGCTGGTGAAAATGATCCAATCTCACTAAAGGTATTCTTCCTAAAACTATGGCTTGGAAAACCCTCAGGCAGTGTAAAGTCAAAATCTGTCTAAGGGTACAATCTCATGCCCTCCCTCTAGCGCTAGTTTCTATTGACAAGAATTTGTGACCGGTCCACCAACAGAGTGTAAGTTGTCACAGGGTACTGGCCAAATTTACCTGTAAATTTTTTCTGGGGAATAAATTATTTGGGCCTTCAAGCACGTGAGAGTTAGGTCTTCACAACGTGGGAGCTAAGTTGGGAGTGTGATTGTTTTGTTTGGGGGAATAGCTGGTTTTCTTGGCTCATCTTCTTTGTGGATTTCAGTAAGTTGGGGTTTCTGGCAAGCATTTGGATTATCAAAGAAACTTCAAAATATATGCAAGTGTTAGAGAATATCCATTCTACCTATAGTTATGCTAATACATTTAAAACATCAACCATGCTCTAACATGCTACACTAGATATTGAATTCATATAGAATAATCAGTTCATACATATTCAATAGCGAGGGGAAAAGAAGGTCGTTAATCTACTTAAAACACTAGAGAAAGGGATATTATAAACCTATAGCACAAAAGAACCTTAATCTAGAGATCAGAATGCTAACAACTTCATTACAAGAACTCTTGTTTCTTCATTAACAAGTTTTCCAGCAGCACTAGTGTATACAATAATGGCTCTGAGGGAGCATATATCTACTGAGAGCTTCTAAGAACTAAGGAGCATTGAGCTCTGAAACTACAATAAATGAAATGATAAAATGCTATTGACTGCAAAATCATCAATTCTACCGACCCCTGGAATGAGGTCAGACTTGTTATTTATACACAGACTTGCCCTAAAGTTAACCTAACTTAACTTTACACTCAATCAATAAAATATAATTTCTGGTGGCTGGTACTACCTGCACAATGTTACAAAAACCTTGAGAAGAAAAAAGGTCTTCCATGTCAGAAGGATAAGAAAAGAAAAGAATTATGGAAGAATCGGCCTCAAGAAGAGAGCCAGAGGAAGAATAAAAGAAATCTGATCCCTCGGGGTTCGAGGCTACATGCCTCATCAATGTAAAAGTGGCTCACTATCTTTGATGCATCGGGTGTTTAATGCTAGAGTGGTGCATTGGGAAGAAAACCTATCAGAACCATCCCTCGAGCTGACGTGCCTTGCTGGGGTCACCTACTCCTTGACACCCTTATGAACTTCCTGATAATGACCGGTCAGCTCTGAGGAACCTGGATGTAGGTCATTGAAATAATACAAAAATGTTGGATCTGGGACTCTGAGATCTGGGAGCTTGTGCTTAAAGAATAAAGAATTTTCAAAGTGTACCCTACTAGTGGAAATCTCTTGAACCTGGAGAACCTTATTGGTCCTTACTATTTTTAATGTTTCCAGGAGTTGGGCAATTCCATCCTCATCAATGTCCTTGAGGCTAGCCCAAGGGTATTTGGCTGCCTCCATGTGTTCACCTAGATCCAGAGTAATTTTCTTGAATTTTGTGGCCATCTTTGCCGTGTCGTGACCCCGGAGCACCATGCGTGATATATGTGACATTTTTGCTCCATCCATTCCCTCCAGAGACTGGTATCGAGACTCCATTAGCTCATCAAACTTTCCCATGATGTATTCCTCTGGAGTACATGTTTCAGTACTAAAGGATCAACTCCCAAAACCCTTGAAATAAATTCCTTGTATAAATTTAAAGAATAATCTACCTCCAAAAATTTTTCCCAAAGGGTCCCTACCAGTTGCTTGATTATCTCCAATGTGAGATCAAGTCTGGAGTGCTACGTCAAGACAAAGTTGAAGGACTCCTCTCCCAAAATTCTAGCCTTAGAAACAATTTCCTCCCTTAGGCTCATGAGTTCTCCTAACTCACCTATCCATGCCTTGTATTTATCGATCTCCCCCTCTCAGATGGAAATGGTAGTCTTAGCGTGATGCAGGACATTCTCAGCTGTGTATAGGTTAGGGAGTGTAGCCATAAGGAAAAGTTGAACATTCCCTACCTATTCTGCTACCCAATCATCAACAGCCTACGCTTTCCTCTTTATTCCTCTAAACACATCTATATCACCCTATGGGAGAGTTGCTCTGGACGTGGAAGCTCCCGGAGGGATTACAACAATGGGTTGGGTAAGCTATGTTAGAAGCCTGAGGATATTTGTATTTTTCTCCTTTTCCTCCTTTAGCTTCTGAGACTCTTTGTCATATTGGGCCTCTACTGCTATGGTAGCTTCCCTCAATAGGTGCAGCTCTCCTTCCTTATCTTTCTTCCCTAGAGGTACCTCTAAAATGGTGAAATCTTTGGCTCTCACTGTCATTGCATCTACCTCTGGCAGAGGTGTTGCAGTCAATGCAACTGTTTCTCCACTCGGACCAGTCTAAGTGCAATTGGGGGTTCGGGCCATCTTTTCCTTGGGGACATCCTATGTCTGCACCATCATCTCGGCTAGGGAGAGATGAGCCTTTGCCGCTGCTGGGGCTTTCCTCTTCCTTGAATCCACAAACCATTGTGGTGGCAGAGGTGGCCTTGCTACCAAATTTTCCTCCTGTGAATCCCCTT
Organism: Thuja plicata; assembly: GCA_018584345.1. Classification (NCBI taxonomy): domain Eukaryota; kingdom Viridiplantae; phylum Streptophyta; class Pinopsida; order Cupressales; family Cupressaceae; genus Thuja; species Thuja plicata. The sequence goes on from MU224078.1 coordinate 5,372,070, forward strand.
CGGGGTTATTTTGTTCATCTACAGTGTTTCGAGTCCCTTCGGACTCCTTTCCTGTATTGTCAAGACCACCTGTATTATCCACCTTGGTGGCATCAATATCTTCTACCCTGGTTTCAACTTCCTTAGCAGCATCAAATTCAACATTTGTATCCTCAGGGTTCTGCCCCTCACCTTGGTGATGTTGCTTCTCTTCTTTAGCTTCTTCTACCAAAATATCTCCCTCTATTGGGATGTTTTCTGGAGGTGGTGGAGCTATAGGGCCAAGATTAAGCGTCTAAGCCACTGTGATCACTTCACCAAATGTTACCCTCTCTAGGGTAGGTGGCGGCATCTGGAGCATGGTGACTGAGATTACTATTTCTCCCATAGGTCTGGTTCTTTCGGAGGATGCCAGTTGTTCATTCTGCACTTGCCTTTCCTCTATGGTATTAGTCTCCAAAATCTGTATCTCCATTACATTGGAGACCTTTACCTACTCTGGCTCCTTTTCCTTCTCAACCTGGGCTTCCTACTCTATGGCAGCTTCTTTCTCTAGGGTTTTCCCTTCAAATGGGACTACTAATTCATCTTGGGCGGCAATCTCCTCTACCTGTTTCCCTATATCCCCTTGTATATTTACAAGTTCATCTACCCTGGATATGTCATCGAAGTCACTATGTAGAGGGGAGGTCTCAGGGGGATTTTCAGGTTGATTGTCCACCTCTAGGGCATCTGAGGAAACAATCTATATTTCAAGGATGCTCGGCATTCCAAGCTCTGGCTCCACCTTTGGATGAGGATCAGCTATTGTTTTCTTATTCCTCCTTGTTATCAATGGGGGCCATGCATCTAATATGGCTGCTCCCTCTTCCTTTTCTACGGTCCTCATTACTCTGACCATTAATGTTTCAAGTGAAGGAGAATTGGGAGGGTGGGCATGTCCGACCATAATAGCCAGGGTTGCCAATCGGGTGATTAAATTTTCTTTCATTTTTTTGGACGCTACTAGAGTTCCCTGCATTGGTTCCACTATGGGAATCATGGACGGGACTTGAGATGGGGTCCCCATTTTCCTTTTTCCTCTATCCTCACCCTTTCTAGGAGCTTTCGGCCTTGGAAGTTGAACCCTGCACAAATGGGCCAAACTTGCACGTACTTTTCGGACACACCTTTTTAAAATATGCATGGTTGTGCTCAATCACATAGTGGATAATGTCCTCTATCACCAGACCTTCTAGCACATCCCAATTTACCAGAAGGAGGGCCATTTTGTCTACTTCTTTTTCTTGATATTGTGGGTCCTCTGTGGACCCAGTGTCTGAGAAGTCCTTGATCAAGCCGCTTCATCATTCACTGTGTCATCTGGTCAAAATGTCATTTTCAGACCTCAAAGTCATCTTGGCAATCTTCCCAAAAATCTTCACTGTGAAGCTCGTGCTGAGGGGTTGCCTAGGGAAGTGTCATCATTATCTTGCCTAGCGGATCAAAATTCTTTCACTCTAAAAAGAACTCTGCTAGCCCTAAACTTTTAAGCTCATTGTTAGCTTCTTTGGCTACGGCAAGGCTGAAGGAATAGTTCCCACAAGAAATTGGGAATGTGACATTGGTGACCTTCTTCACCATGAAGAGGGCATTCAATTCCAGGATCTTCCTACAATATTCTAAAAGAATTATTTTATTCCCACAATGCTTGGGTAATAAATAGGGTTTCCTAGAGAAGCCGGTCACCCAAATGTATGTATGTTGTTGATACTGAATGTAATAGTGGCCATAAGTGCTGACCAAGTCTATTTATTATTTGGAGAGCCAGTATCCGGTGTCTCATGTAGGTGTGAGGAGGTTGTAGTAAATGAAGGCATCATTCAATCAGTAGAAGTTGAGGAAACTAACCTCCCATTGGATCTATGGGAAATAATCCCATGGAGCATTCTGGCCTACACCAGTTCTGAGCCCATCTGCTGAAAGTAATCCCCAGGCAATGGGGAATTGTTGTGCTAGTACCCACAACACATAAGATGTCATGTAGAATTTGGAGGTCCAAGTGACCTTGACCAGCTAAGAGTCCACATGGTTTGTAATGATACTGGCCCAATCAAAATTTTGCCTGCCAGAGGCAATGCCTAACAAGAAAGAGTACATTCATGTCAAGAATTTATGGGCATGGGGCCCTCCAAAGACCCTACATAGTGCAATGATCCCCATCTATATTATTTATTTAAATTACACCCAAGGGACCTCCATTTTAATCTTTTTGATCTCCTTCCTTGGCACCTTTAGCCAATTGTTATTGAGATATTGTTGGGCCATGTGTTCTAGATTTTGAAATTCTTCTAAGGCCAAATCCCGGGTGAGAACGGCTGCATCATAAAATTGGGAGATCCCTAGCCCTTCCTAAAAATTCATGGCATCCATAGACACAAGAGGCGTTGGGTAGCCTGTCAAAATTGGGGCTGTGATAATGACAACTCGAATGGCTATATTATAGTGTTCCGCCAAAGTGAGATTGATCTCTAGATCTTGCTCAGAGAAGGGGAAGCAAGCATCTTTGAGGATCCTAGAGTTGGCCACATTGAGAGCCAATGGATCTCTGACTATTTGTTGAATGAACATCATCTTCACCAGGGCCTGCATTTTGGCCCACATCCCGATACTTGTGTCGGTGATTAGCTGCAACTTGGAATTGACTTTCGACCCCAGAACAGTGTCCCACTTCAGATACTTCATTTTTAATGGGAGATTTTCCAAGGCTTTCTCCACATTCATCCTGACAGCTGCCCGGGTGACAGAAGTAGTAGGGAGTTCTGGACTCCTAGGTGGGGATGATGCAGATGCCTCTGACATGATTAGTGAATTTAATGCTGGCAACCTACAAAGAAAGATGACCATCAGTATGTATACAAATAAATACATTATTCCAGATGCCAGGGACTTTCACCACTGTTGTGCATCTGTTCCTGAAAGAATTGTTAGCTTACGTCAAACCCTGAAAAAGATATACTTATTATAAGAATAACATAGGAATTTAACCTCTATGTGGGCCTCTGGGATTCTAGCACATGTGATGAAAATAAAATAAGGACCAAATGCAGACTTGGGACCTGAAGACCAAAAAAACTAACCGTTGCATGATGTGGCTGGAGATTAGCCACACTAGGCTGATGTGGGAGTGTCACATGGCGATGCAGTAATGGGAGTAATGCCATTAATGCTGAAAACTAGGCAAACATGCATGGATCTAGATGCCACTTGGGCTGGTTTTAAAAGTTTGCATGGGAAACTTAACGCGTCATTAAGAGTGACTTGATGGAGGAGAGATAAAACTTGCATGGCTCAAACTAGCGAGGTGCTGAGTTTGAACCAGGAAGACATCTCTCTGGGATGAGCTCCATATTTATGAATTTTATTGTCTAGAGAGAAACGAGCTCACCACCAGACATAGTGCAGGATACACAAAGAATAGAGATAGAGCCAAAGTGCACACGAGGGCCGAAGTATGACTCCCAGGCTGGCCCAAAATGGGAATATATATAGACATATATAAATATTCACATAATGTAAAAAATACACACAATATAAAGAGGTATTACTCCTAAACTACAACCACACATAGGGCGGACAACCCTCTGGTAGAGCCAACCCACCAATGGGAGGCGAAGACAAGACCAAACCTAGAAAACAAAAAGGTGAAACATAACAAGGAAAACAAGCGAAACAAGCGAGAAAACCAGAGGACAAAAAACCAAAAGAAAAATAAACCAAAAAGGAGAGAGAAAAGAGCCAAGGGAATACCTAGAAACATGGGTAATTTGAGAAAGATGAGCATGGGATGAGCTCTGCAACAAGTTAACCTCCGAGTAACCACGAACAAGAACTGCAAATCACTATTAATCAACCACTAAGCACAGGGAGAAAAATGTTGTTTAGATCACCTTAATCACCTTTGAATCACTCTAATTGCTCTAAATTTTTGGTCATGGTAAATGTGAAAGTGAATGGTAACTTCTATTTATACCCTTAGGGTAAAAATGTGTTGCTTTCTTTCCAAAATCTTTGGAACAAGAAAACCTCCAAACTCCGGGCCTAGGAATTCCATGTAGCTACATCTTCTCATAAAAGAAGACATGATGACCAAGAATCCCAGAGTCCAAAGTTTGGCTGACACAAAATAACAAACCACCTCTGGGGCCAGCTCCCAGAGACAAAAGAAGACAAGAAACAAAAGAAAACAACCCCCGTAGAAGAAAAAACTAGATTGAGTCAAGGAAAACAAAAGAAACCAAGGCAAAAGAAAAAGTGAAAAAGTAGGACCCAAGATTTTCCCTACAAAATGTAGGGACAGGTATGCCAGGCATAACACCTTCCTAGTGTTGACAAGTTGAACTAGTCTATACATTGATCTAGTACTTTTCAAAGCTATATCTTTTCAGGATTTGTGCTTAGAGGCTTCATCTTAGCGAGAGAAGAGAATTTCTGTAAGGGGGAGTATTTCTTAGTCCTTTCTCATTGTTGTAAAAGGGAGAGTAGTTTCCTAGTTTGTTTCTGTGTTTTGTTATTAATGAATGTTGTCATCAATGAAAAAGGGGGAGATTTTTAGAATGTGAGGTTGATGTTATCAAATGGTTTCATCATTAATAGTTGTTATTAATGTGAAAATACTCATAATTCATCTTCTGATTATAGAAGTTACCATGATTGGCAAAGTATTGCATCAATTGTAGTGTATTTGAAAATTATTGTATTTCTTCTTATATAAATCATATTGTTTGAAGTCGTTGGCATGTTCACCGATGGCTCTGGGTCCCTATAATCTACATTTTGGTAGATTTTATGCTTGATCCTATGTGGATATATTTTAGGGCCCATCTTTTCTTTTTTACATACTGATCATAATCATTGGAACTTTGCAACTTAGAGAAAGTGTTGTGTAGCGTGGTGTGTTTTATTGGTCAAGGTGGTCCTCATTTCATTCCTTACCACCCTAGGAATTTTTTTCATGTAATCTATTTCAAATTATGTGGATGACCTAGTCAATCTCATGGTGTTGTATAAGTAAGGCATGAACATAAGAAAGTGGTATATTTACATGAATGTACAAGTGCATGTATCTGTGGAATATTTATGGAGCATATGCAAAGTGACTATAAATTCATGGAAAGGAGATCTATTTTTGTGTAGAATATCCTATAGATCTTAGAGGTGGATCCTATTCATTTTCATATCTTCCAATAGTGAGCCCTTGTGTATTGGAATTTAGCCCATTTATCATCAATGAGCCGATTGACAATAAGCCTTCTTGTAATAAGTATTTTTGGTAGTGAGCCTTGCCATCAAATCACCTTAACTGATGTCACACTAACAAGTGTTTCTTAAATTCCATGAGAATGAGTTTCTCAGTGGTTTTAACCATCTTGGGTTTTCCATGTAAAATTTGGTGTTCTCTATTTTAGTTTTCTTGTGCATATCATGTTTATATTTTATGTGGATGTTTAAAGTAATAAACCAACAAATCTTGAGTTTTTTTTGAACTACTTAAGTGTTAACTAATAGCGATAAATTTTTGTTAAGTTGTTTGGGAATAATTGATTCCCCCACTCTCTTATTCACAATATTCAATAGTGAAAAATGGGAGTCTTCTACAAAAGAAAATATGAAGAGTCCCAGGTATATAAGGTTAAAATATTCATAAAATTAGATTATTGGTGATAGGAATCAAGGTTTTTAGACTAGAGGAAAAATTTCTAGAAGAGGAATTTGTTTAATTTTTAAGATCGAACCTAAAGATGTTGATGAAGAATGTAACTATGAAAGTTGGTTTAAAGGGACAGAGGAAGAATTGTAATAGATTAAGACAAATTAAACATGGATTCTTGTTCGTAGACCTAAATACAAGAACACGATTGGAACTAAATGGGTATTCAGAAAGAAATTGAATGAAGGTACTGAAGTGGTTCAGAACAAAGTTATACTTATTTGGAAGGGATACTAACAACAGGAAGGAATTGATTTTGATGAGACCTTTTCTCTTTGTGGTAGATTTGAATTTCTAAAGATTTTTCCTACATATGCTACTTATAGAGTTTTCAACGTATATTAGATTGAATGTTAATGATGCATTATTGAATGGAGAATTTGAAGAGGAAATACACATTGAGAAATAAGATGGTTTACCAATTGAAGAATTTTTTTGATGGATCGAAACAAGGACCCAGAGCTTAGTATTGAAGATTTGATGAATATTTACTCAGACATGGTTGTGGTAAAGGTACTCCTGATAGAAATTTATACTTTAGATTTGATCATGATAATATTTTGATTATTCAAGTTTTTGTGGATAATATTATTTTAGGTGGAATTGACAAGTTGATTAAGGATTTTTATGATGAGATATAGAAATGATTTTAGATGTCTATGATAGGTGAGATGAAATTTTTCCTTGGACTTCAAATTACACAAACTAAAAATCTATTTTCATATTTGAGTCCAAGTAAGTGAACGAATTGTTGAAGAAATTCTACATGGATGATTCGAATCCTATGGTAATCCTATGATTACTAGTTGTAAATTCACAAATGATTATGACTCATCGAAAGAACATCAAAAAAGGTACAAATCAATGATCAATGGGTTACTGTTCTTGACACAAACTAGAGCAGATATTATGAATGTTGTTTGTATTGTTGCTAGATTTCAAGAAGAAGTCAAGGAATTACATATTGTTTCTATTAAAAGGATTTTCACATAATTTGAAGGGATAGTTGATCATGGCTTATGGTATGGAGAGGATGATGACTTTACGTTCAAAACATATATTTATGTGGATTGGGTAGGTAATATGGATGACAGAAAGAGCACTAGTGGTGGAAAATTCTTCTTGGGTAAGAGATTCGGTTCATGGGAAAGTAAGAAACAAAATTTCATCTCTCAATCTACTGGTAAAGATGAATATGTTACTGCTACTATTAACTATACACAAGTAATATAGAAGAAGCAAAAGTTGAAATATATTTGAATGGGTATTGATGAACCAATTGCTAGTTATTATGACAATTAAAGTGCTATAAATATTTTAAAGAATCATGTGTTGCATTCAAAGACAAAGAATATTTCTATTCAAAACATTTCTTAAGAGACAAGTTCAATGAGACAAAATTTAGATTGAGGTATGTGTCTAAATAAGATCACATTGCAGATATTTCCATACAACCCTTGCCAAAGGATACTTTTGAGTATCTCTGAGGTAAGATTGGGGTGATTTTCCCTCCTAGTCAAAGATAGAGATGCATTAAGATGCATCACTATGGTGTGATTACAAAATATCATTATTTTAGATTAATGTTTTTTGTGGCTACTCCTTAGGGGCGGAGTGGATAGCAGATAATGGATAATAAATAGTGAATAATGGTTAAGAGATGTTTATTAAGTTTTGAGAGATTTTTGTTTAGATTTTTGGACTCTATGACTTAGTGCATACATGTTCCTTTGTTAATGATGTCAAAGGGGAAGAGATAGTAAAACAAGTATGTAATACTAGGAATATTGAGAGTAGTATTGGTCATATTATTTCATTAAACATTGATTTGATATTTCACATCATTGTTGCCATCAATTCCAAAGGGGTGATTGTTGGGAGATTATTGAGATATTGTTCATACTATGGATATATGTCTTTGCATTAGTGTTTTTCATTGATGTCAGTACATTCCTACTATCAAAGATAATGTTCCTAGTTTGTTCACTAAGAACATTTCTGTGCTAAAACTACTATGTTGAATATCAGATGTTGTGATGTTGATAAAGTGTTTGGAGGATGTTTTTACTTAATTTGGTTCAAGTTGCAAAGTTTTTCATGATGATTTGAATAATCTATGAAGGATTTAATAGAGACTATTAGATTATATTGTTTTGTTGTTTTCTTAGAGACAATGTTTAGGTTATTGGATCAGTGTGGATTGACTATGCAATATAGTTGTTTTCTAACTTGGTGGTGAGTTTAGGACATATATGTGTATCCTCAACTCAAGTGGTTTGTGATTTTGATACTGGAAAGCTATTTTTCATTTATGTAGTTGTTTCTTAGTGTTTCTAATGAACAATGAAGAGATGAGTATGAATTATTAGAAAGAGGTGTTCTTGTTGATGTCCTGGTATTTCATGTTTCTTGCTGATGTATCTTGATCATATCCTATTTGTGTTGCTAGATCCAGTTAGATTATGTGATCAGAATTAAGATTTTCATGTAACGTATTAGTTTCCTTGTTGTTCTTGGCCAACTTGGTGGTGTAGTGCGTTGTAATAGATCATGGTGTGATTTATGGATTTTGAACATGTTCTAGGATGTTTTTATGGGGTAATTCTATGCCTTACGTGGCATTCAATGGATCTCATTATGTATTGGGCTATGCTAAAATAATATTTGTATTAGGTCCCTAATTGATGTAGTTGAGATAAATTGATGTAATGAATACAAATATGTAATCATTTCTATTTGTGAATGTGTGAAATACTGTGAGAGGATACATGAGATATTGACGATGAGAGGTATGAGTGAGATCTGCAATTGAGGCATAGATTTGATTTACTTCATTCGAACCACATTGGTATAATCAGAGATGTTGTTTTGTCAATTTGAGAGTTTGGATAGTTTTTCCTTTCTGATATGAGATTAGAGATTGTTTTTAAGGTAGTGATCCATCTTTTGGATTTTGATCCTCATTTTATTTTAGCAGTGTGCCTGAATGCATGTGAATTCTCATTTGTAGTACTCCTAGCATTGTATAGTCCTTTTAATAGATTACATTCTTCTTATGGGTTTGATTCCCACCTTGGGTTTTCCGTTAAGTAGGTTTCAACATAAAAATCTTGGTGTTATGCATTTTTGTTGTATTATGTTCCTACATTCATTTTTATCTTATGGATCTAAGAATAAGTTAGTAATTTGGTTAAAGTTCTTGATTTTTTGACATAATTGATTATTTAACATATGCTACCTTAAGTAGATTTTCTTCTTCATAACTTATTAAATATGATCCTATCAATCTAAACAATAGATATCATCTTATCATCTAATAAATTTTTAATTATTAATATATAATTTGATGATTCTCTCATTCGAGAATCTTGCTGCCTAGCTAAACTTGTTTACTTTATTGAGAATGATGATGGGAAGAACATACAAATTAATCATCAGCTATAACTAAAAATGAAAAATACATTCATGTTTAAATATATAGACTTCAAAGTATTGCTCTTGTAGATACACCAAAGTTTGCAACTACATTAACAACACCAAATGAATCACCAATTTTGTTTTTGAATTACCCAAATTTTTCAATTGTTGAGATGACTATTAACACATACCTAATAGTAAATAGGTAGTAGTATTTTTCATAAAATTCACTACACAAACTCCTTTGCTAAATTAATTCTAATCCTTTATGGGTTGATGATAAATTAAAAAAAAATCCACTAGAAAATCTTGTCCGAGTGACTATTCAATCTTTGATACAAATTGTCACTTTGTACTTTATCACAACTAATTTTTTACCCTAGTTAAGAAAATTTGAAATTATTTTTTCCATCTTATCAAAGTTAGACACAAATATCCTTATAAGCTTCACTCGCCAAAAAACATTAGACTCCAATTTTGGACAAAGATATAATATTTATTGCTTTTTGCTATTTTAGGATTAATTTGTATCCCTTAATTGTGTATAGTGTACCAAAGAAGATTGTGTTCTTCTACCTAGTACCTCAATTTCATGAACATATTTTAAAAATAAAATCTAAATAGTTTCAATTTTAACTTCTATCCTTGGAACAAATTGTAAGCCCATATTGAGAATCAACAACACTATCATTCATCAAACTAACGTACAAAATGTCTTTATATATATAACTTGTAAAATTTACTATTGTCTTTTTTAGAAATTTTGACATAAATGTGATTGTACCCTAGCAACCTATCAATCATGAATATAAATTAGAAATGGTATTTCTTAGAACATGTAGTCTAAGATTAATAATAGCTAGTTATTTATTCAGAATTATCTATTCTATATTTTAAAGCATGCACATCTTGCCATCCCTATTCATCTCACATTAGGACAAGATTAGAAAATGATAAAGAATTTCTAATTTAATTATTGGTACCATTTTCTTTCATCTTATTTTTTTTCCTTTTTATTTTAACGGTCTATTATGCAATTAATATTTGGAAGATGCCTTAATACCTAGAGTTGACTTAAAAAGAGAAAATTGTTAAAATAACGCTTTTCCTCTCAAGATGACAAATTTTTAAGGTCCAATGTGTATTTATCTATGCTAAAAGAGGCGCACTTTAATATCTACTGAGCACAATCGCCTAGTTGAGAATTCCAAGCAGACTTACAAAAATGCAAATTTGCTTAGCTAGAGAAAAATCAACTGCAAATATTGTCAGCTTTGATAAATAGATGACATCATTCCATGTGATAAATGCATTACTAGACCTCCTACTGGCATGACGTAATAGAGAATTAAATTCTTGATGAAACTAGCCATTAATGGATGCTGTGGATCTATCTAATTCCTCGGTGTGTAAAGCTCTGCAAATTGGACAAGGATTGCGTCTGGGTAAACGAGCTCTGCAAATTGGACAAGAATTATGTCTAGCCAGCCATGGAAGAAGGCAGCGGGTATGGAATATGTGGGCTTGATGACAAGGCATCTGTCGAGCATCTTCCCCAAGTTTAAAAGCCTCTATGCAAATCGAACATTCAGATTCTGCATTCACATGGTTCGCTGAAATTTGTATTTTAGTTAACCTCTCCATATCATCTCTATCATCTCGCATCTCAGGAGGTTGTCCCATCATGCGGCATCTCACCAGATGAAGCAATTTTCTCAAACTGTGGCGAGTCATCTCAATGGGGGCGGAGAAATAATCCCTGGTCCGTAAGCCGTTAACTTGATCTACTATTTGTCGAAACTCTTGTAGTAAAGGTTTTACTGAGGTGTCTCGAAAGTTCTGAATAGAATCTCGTGGAATGTTGCCGGTGGAGGACAATAAAGTTTGTGCTGCTGAAATACTGGCGTCAAGAGCGATGTCAATGTTTTTTAGTCTTTCAAAAAGAGCCACGCTCATGTCTATCAGATGTCTATCCATACTATCTAATTCTGGGTTGTTTATTACTGCGAGAATGACTTTGCTTGTGACTAAGACTCCCACTATGTTCGGATGCAACTTAACGCTGTTGTGGTACTTCTGTTTTCGACTTTCATCTTCATTTATACAAATAAATGGGTATCAAAGAAATCGCTAGCAGCCGACATTAATTGAAACGCTTACTTTTGTGAGAATGGGAGATGACGTTTCATAAAAAACAAATTTTCACAGGACGTGGGGATTAGGTTCAATTTCCCTTCAGCTATGCTTTTTATAATATGTATTAAAAAAAGAAAAACTTAATCAATTTATTTCGGCAAGCTATTTTAAGTTATGTTGTTTAACCTCGTCTTTTAAAAATTCTATCATTATATTTATCTTATTAACAATTTCATATTATAGATTAGAGTTTAATTTTTTAATAGATTGAAGGGTATAGCTTTTTCAAGTTACAAATCTGTCATATTAGAAATGGGAAACATAATTTCTAATATAAGCATTCAATAGTAACAATACAAGCGGGTTTGAATGTTGATTGAAAAATAACACCATAAATCAATAAGTATGGTATGTCAATACTGCCAATATAGACAAGAGTAAAAATATGTTAAAAGATGTAAGTAATGGTCATATATCAAAACTTAAATTATCTTCCGTATATGTTGGGAGCAACATGTATAAGAATGATTATATGTTTCAAATTCTATCATTCAATTTGTTTATTACATATAACAAGGACAACATGTATGACCTATAGTTTATAGGTATTATGTATTATTTCTAACATCTCCTTAGACTAGTTTTGAGTGACCCAAAAATCATTTTTATCACAAAAAAGAAAAAAAATGTCTAATTGCTTAAAATCAAACTTAAGTTATATTTCCACACACACACACACACACACACACACACACACCTTAGACTAGTTTTGAGTGACCCAACAATCATTTTTATCACAAAAAAGAAAAAAAATGTCTAA
>MU224078.1:5384315-5399938 GCA_018584345.1 Thuja plicata
GTGTAAAATAATATTATAAATATCTTCAAAACATATAACTACAAGATGTCAAGGAATATTATTTAAAATGCATATACATAAAATATCTAGTTTACTATTAAATACAAAGTTTTTTTTATCAAGATAAGTTGTATTTTCTACAGGGACCAAGTTCTTTTAGAAAGAAAGAGGTTATCAAAAAGCTAGCTCACTAAAGTAAAATTGACCAACACAATGGAAAAAACTAATGGAATAGACATAAATTATTGTGACACAAAATCAAACAATAAAAAATGACAGAAAAAACTCATTAAAATGAAAAATAAAAATCTCTAAAGAATTGGAACCAAATATTAAAAAAAAAATAGAAAATTAGTTACAATAAGACTTGGGACCCTACTTCAACCTAGTCACACCTTCTACGAGGAAGGAACCATTAAGAACAAACATTTCTCTTTCAACGGACAAGTTTCCATGAAGCATCATCATTGCAAATAGTTTCCTTTGCAGAATAGGTGCATACACCTATAGAATATATGAAAGAACTCCTTCCGTAACAAATATTTGTTCTTTGCAGTGAGACATCACAAAATTATATTTTTAGTGTCAAGGACTAGTGAAAGGAGACGATAGTTATCCAAGTCCCTGGATGAATAGTAGTGGCCTGGGAAACCTAACCAAGCTAAAGGAGAAAGAAAAAGAGGCATCAAATTGTTAATTATTTATTTTCATAATTGAGCGTAGGGATGGCCATGGATGTAAATGATTGTCATTCTTCTACAAGCTGGAGAAAAATAATTTACAAGGCCCACAAAGATAAGTACAAACCAAGTGTCTAATTGTAAAATCATATCCATAATAAAATAAAATACCCTCATAGTTAAATATTTATGTCCAACATCACTCACTTCACCTATAAACATAAAATCCCTCTTAATAGCACCTTTGAAAGATCAACATCAATGAAGATCCATGAAAAAAGTTGTAGGAGATAAATTCCTTGTATCTATCACTAGCTTAAGAAAGAGACCCTTCATATTACCAATAGCCTGATATTTCATTTGCACTTCAATGAAGGGGATGTTAAAGAAGTTTTACCCAACGAGGGGACATATCTGTAGATTTTTAAAGTTGACTCAAGGAGGGTGACATTGGCAAAAGAGATCTATTGGTGAGCGTATTTGCACTCACTCATCAAGAACATAGTGAGTTTATAATTAAAGGTTGTAAACTAAGAAGAAAAAAAAAATCTAGATCTGTTAGAATAACTGAGGGGGGGGTGAATCAGTGGCCTCAAAAATATTCAAATAAATTAAGCCAAAAAATTATTACCACAATTATAAGCCTCTAGTTATCTTTAGTCCTACAAGATGTATGCCTTGAAATAATCTCATCAAGTAACTACTACTTGGAGTTCACTGTTAAACCTATTTTTTTAATCTTTACCGATTAGTAGTCTATCATTTACCAAAATACAATAAATAACTTAGTGTATATAGATCAATCCTCTTTTAGTAATGTGTAAATAAAAACATCAAAGCAATGACTCATTAACACATTTGACACATGGATTTTTAACGTGGAAACACTATTAAGGGAAAAACCACTTGGGACTGGTAACACAAATTTTTCACTCTTCTCAAGTGGGCTCGGTGAAGAGCCAACATTGTTAAAGGTTACAAACACACTCTTAAGTGTGACCTTGTTAGAGGATTTATCACTAAAAGTTAATAACTTGATAGCTGACATTTCACTATGATATCTTCATGAATTAACCTTTTGATACTCCTTGGGATGTATCTCAATATATAAAGGATTGTTAAATCTTTCTCAGTTAAGAGACTTTCTGAGTCAATGGTTAAATTGAAATAGTATATGATATGTTCATATAAAAAAATTAATCTTGTAGATGTTTAGATATATTGTAAGCTCATAATACCTTTGCTCCACTTCTTTCTTCTTGGTGATATTGTGCTTCTCTCTTGCTCAGTGTCTGCAAAAAAAAATAGCTTTGTTCTATAGTTTGATTGATCAGGACTGTATGAAGTCTTTCTTCACCGGTATTCTCTTCAACATCCTCTTCTCTATTCACCCCTTAATTTCATAATGAATTAACTTGTCTCTCTTATAGAAATAATTTCACCATTTATAAGTCATTTCCTTTCTTGTTCTTGGCATGATCTGCAATTCTTGCTTTTCTTTCTTTAAAGTTTTAATTCAATTTTATCCCGTAGATTTCTCCTTGACAACTAGGATAAAACAACTTTAAAATTCTCACTTATCTCTGGCTTTTAACTTTTTGATGAAAACAATGTTATCAACTAGTTAACTCTATATTTATCTCTTGCTAGATAAGTCTTTTGCCATTTTTGAACTTTAGTTCTTTTCGGTGTTTAACTCCTTGTTAGCTCATTCTAGACTTCAGTTGTCCTCGGGCATCTCTGTTTGTCAGGGTTGTCTGTCCATCGGGTAACACTGTGGTTCTTCTTGTCGATAATTCTTGTGCGGGTTTCTTGCTTGGGTATCACTATGATTTTTCTCTCTTGTTTCTCTTTCCGTTGGCGTGCACTGTTCATTGATGTTTGTTGTCACTTAGTGCATACTAAAATTTTATGTATTTATGATAGTATAACCTTAATCTTTCTGGTTCTTTAAAGTCTTTGAAACTATGTATTTAACCAATCAGATTATATCAAGTTGACATCAATGACAATACAATACATTGACTGATTTAATGTCTCACATTAACTTTTTGTAGCTCGGTGATCATCAACTTAACATCTTCAATAATTCAATCAATTATAGTTCATCAATCTCTCCCTTTGGCATTGATGGAAACACACTATATTACTACTAATGCAATATGAAATATATCATTTTTATTTCATCAATCTACCAAACTTAAATTTTTCTATAACTAATACAAATGTATGGCTCTTGGTAAGCTCTTCTAGCTTACATTTTTTTTCTTGCAAAGTACTTTCTTCAATCTTTATTCCCTTCATTGGATAGATGTAGTAGCTTTTGATTCTGTCTTTCTTTATGTTGTAGAATCTCTTCTTTTAATGTTGTCTCTCCCTTTGACTATTTATTTCCTTGATCATCTCTTTTTCGTTTGTCAGCATTAGATATACTCTCGCCCTCAAGTCATCTCTTCCTTACTTCTCTCTATTTGATGGATATTTCATATGTATATATAATATCTCTCCTTTGTATCTTCTCAGGATACTCTCCCCCGTTTAAAACAATGTTGAAGTATATCATTCCTCCTTTTTATATTATACTCCTTGAATGTCCCTATCCATCAACAATAAAATTACTCTAGTGTTCAGTGTATATATGTACCTTGTTGTGTACTGATGTATCTTTTTAGTCCATCTCCTTGCTTGCATCAACATTAATGATCATCTGATTTTGTGTAGGTTGATGCAGCCTCCTAGTCTGGTTACTTACCAATAGAAAAGGGTTGGACCCCTAGTCTCTTTCTCATGTACTGAAATGTATCTTTACACAATTGCTTTGTGAATATAACAACTAATTGTTCCTTGGATTGAACATATTCTAGTATCACCTCTTTCTCTTTCACTTGTTCTCTTAAGTAATGATACTTGATTGAAATATGCTTAGTCTTATCATGCATGAAAGGATTCTTAGAAATGTTTATTGTACTATTATTATAACATTAGATAATGACTGGTTCAAGAATTTTCATATTCCTACCTTCCAGTAATTGTTTGATCCATGCAATGTTAGAGCAATTTGCAGCAGTGGCAACATATTCCTCTTTTGCACTAGATTGTGAGATGCATCCTTGGTTGTTACTTATCCATATGACAAGTCTGCACCCATGAAGAATGCTACTATGGTTGTGCTCTTTCTATCATGTAAGTTTCCATCCCAATCAACATCTATATAGACTTGAAGCTCAATTTTGCCTTCTCTTTTATACCATAAGGCCTAGTCCTTGGTTTTCTTTAGATATCTCATAATTCTCTTGATAGCAGGCATGTGTGATTCTTTGGGATTAGTAGAGAATCTTGCAACTATTCCAACTACATGTGCTATATCTGGTCTAGTATGAACAACATACATGATTTTGTCAATTATTGATCTATACAAGGTCTAATTTACCTCGTTTGACTTGTCTTCCTTTGTCATCTTGCATCTGGTTTCCATAGGTGTTCCAACTGGCTTAAAAATATGTCATCTTGAATATCTTCAACACTTCCTTGATGTATTTTGATTGTGTGGTATTATTTCTTGCATCCTATTGAATAATCTGTAGACCAAGAAAGAATTTGATCTCCCCAAACATTGGAATCTCAAACTCTTTTCTCATTTCATTAGAAAATGATTTACATAACATATCATTACCCCCAAATATGATATTATCAACAAATATTTCAGCAATCAGAATATTATCATCAGTATCTTCTTTTAAATACAGATTATTGTTTTCACTTATTCTTACAAATCCTATACTTATGAGATAGTAGTAAATTCTTTCATACCAGCCTTTAGGTTCTTGTTTCAATCCATACAAGGTTTTCTGTAGTCTACATACCATGTTTCTCTTGTCAGGATCAACAAACCGTTCTGGTTGTTCAATGTATACCTCTTCTTCTAGTATTTCATTTAGGAATGCAGATTTGACATCATTTTGGTATAACTTGAATATTTTGAATGTAGCATAAGAAAGTAGAATTGTGACTCCTTCTAGTCTAGCAATGGGTGCAAAGGTTTCTCCATAGTCAATACCTTCTTCTTGTGCATACCCCTTTCACACTAATCTTTCTTTGTTCCTTGTGACTTCTCCATTCTCGTTCAACTTGTTTCTGAATATCCATTTGGTAGCAATGAGATTCCTGTCATCTGGCCTAGGTACTAATGTCCATGTTCTATTCTTCTCAATCTGTTCTATTTCTTCATTCATAGCACTGACCCATTCTTTATTTTCAAGTGCAATATTAATAGATTTATGCTCAAAATCACAAATTAAACATCTAGTGTTCAGTGACTTACTTCTTGTTCTCATCCCATCCTTTTTATCTCCTATGATCTGGTTCTATGGATGATGTCTTCTGACATACATGGAAAGTATTGGTTCAACTCTTTTTTCATCATTATTCAATCATCATCTTGACCTTCATTCTAATCTCCATCGCTCAAAAC
Source organism: Thuja plicata (assembly GCA_018584345.1). NCBI lineage: Eukaryota > Viridiplantae > Streptophyta > Pinopsida > Cupressales > Cupressaceae > Thuja > Thuja plicata. The sequence continues at coordinate 5,389,467 of MU224078.1, forward strand.
ATCATTTTGAGAAATTTCTGGATTTTCAGTATTTGCAGCCTGATGCTCGGGTGCAACATTATGTTTCTCGGGAGTGATAATCTATTTCTCGGGTAGAGCGTTAGGTTATTAAATGTAAACAAACATTTTGTAGCCTTCTGGTTCTTTTCTTCTTTCCTCATCATTTTTCTCTTCATATTCATCTATTCTAACATTTGCGCTTTTAATGATTTTATTAGAGGACTTGTTAAGACATTTATAAGCCTTTTTCTTGGTGGAATACCCTAAAAATATTCCTTCTTCACTTTTGGAGTCAAGATTTCCATTTCTATCATCTTTTAAAATATAACATTGACTACCATAAATTCTGAAGTAACTTACCTTGGGTGTGTATCCATACCATAGCTCATAAGGTGTCTTTTTGGTATCTTTCTTTAATTGAACTTTTTTCAATGTGTAGACAGAAGTGCTAATAGCTTCCCATCAGAGTGTTTGCTTGATTCGTTTCTCAATCATTAGTGTTCTTGCACAATCAACAATGGATCTGTTTCTTCTTCCAGCAATCCCATTTTTCTGTGGTGTTCTTGGTGCATAAACTTGTCTTTTAATTATATTCTCATTGCAAAAGTTAGTGAATTCATCAAAAATAAATTCTCCTCTTCTATCTGATCTTAAGAATTTCATTTCCTTACTAATTTTTTTTCTACAATATCTTTATACCATTTAAACATCTTGAATGCTTCTAGTTTTTCTTTTAAGCACATAACTATCATCATTCTAGAATAATCATCAACAAAGAGAATGAAATATCTATCACCATAGTAACTCTTTGTTTTCATGGGTCCACATAAATTAGTATGGTCTAATTCTAGAATAACATTAGATTTATGTGTTTTCCTATTAAAACTAGACTTTGTCATTTTACCTTTTTGACAATTCTTACACATGATATGGTCAGGCTTTGACATGCTCAGTAAGCCTCTTACTTTCCTTTGATTGCTTATCATAATCATGTTGTCAGAATTCACATGACATAATCTTTTATTCCATAACCATATGTATCTATTTCTAGCCATTAAAAAAGTGGTGTTTATACCATCAAGATAGAATAGGTTACGGTTAAGTGCAAGAAGTTGAGTCCACTTCTAGAGGAACTTTTTGCGTGTGAAACCCACTTTTGGAAAAAAGATATTTTCTAAAGAATTTTTACGCTGGAAATTAAAACCCATTTTAGATATGATTGCATATATTAAAAATACATAGTTTATTTTTAAATTAAACTAAATTTTTTAATTTTAAAATAATTTCTAATAAAATAACTCAATAAGTGTGAAATAATAGGTTTCCTTATTTTTTTATAACACTAATTTATTTTCATATTTTTTGAAAAACTAAATTATATGACATCAAACTACCGAAAAATATTTTCACTTTGAAAAATAGAAAAAAACTAAGAAATGAGGATTTTAGGTCAACTTATGCTTGTTGTACACGAGGGGTTTTCAAAATAAACATTACGCCCAATAAAAAAATAGTAGAAAAAATATATTTAGAAAAAAATTGCAAAAAATATGCTCATCAATCTTGTGTTTCTTAAAAGTGATATTACAAAAGGATTCAAAAAATACTTTCATTTAGGTCAAATTATGGTTTCTGTACACAACCATGGAAGGTCCCAAAAAGGTGATTTTTAAATAGTTATTTTTGGAAACACTTAGTGAAATCCAATTTTTATTATTTGCATATTAATATAAATTACATATTGGGAAACTAGACTTTGAGTAATACATTTCATATTACTGAATTTTCCTAAGATTCAATCTTTAAGTGCTTCAAATTATTTAATCAATTGGGACAAATTTTGAAAAATAGGGAAAAGAGTTCCACTTTTTGGCCAAAAAGTGGACTCAACTTCTTGCTGGCACCCTTACCTTTTGTCTGTTCATCAGTTCTGATCAACCTTCCTGATTCATTAAAGATATTTTCCTTTTTGTGCTCAATTGTAACTCGATGACCAGCATTATTCAGCTGTGAAACACACAATAGATTATAATTAAGTCCTTTTACCCTATACGCATTTTCAATTTGATCAGATTATTTAGCATTATCATTCCTTTACCTTCAACTGGACAAGGCGAGTCATTAACCATTCTTATTGATCCACCATTATAGTACTCAAAAGTTTCAAACTTTTGTTTAGCACCAGTCATGTGGTGAGTACAACCACTATCTATAATCTAGACATCATTCTTACTAACCTTAGATATGACTGCAGTCTCAACATACCTTTCTTCTTTGTCTGAATCATCCTTCATAGCCACAAATACCATCTCAATGTCTTCATCAGACTTGGTGTCAGTATATCCATCTCTGTTCTCAGCCAGGTAACAAGATTTCTTCCCTTTGTCCTTTTAGTCTCGAGTATCTCTTTTGTAATATTTTTGGTTCTTTCGGTAATCTTTATTGTCACTTCTCTAAAACTTCTAAATTCATATGATTTTTCATTACTTCTTTCTTCCTTTCTTTTGTTAAGATATCTAGCAGCAAAGTGTACAATCTCTTTAAAATTAAAACATATAAGTGGTAATTTACCTTTGTATCTACCTTTGCCTCTCTGCAATCTTCTAGCCAATATTGCTTCAATCTCATCAATTTCTTGGTCGTCACTATCACTTTAACTATCATTTCTCATAGTGTGTTTATGACTTGACTTACTTATTTTCAAACAAGATTTGAATGCAGACTCAATAGATGGTAAGACATTGTTGCCAAAGTTATTCATCTCAAATGAAATAACTCTTCCAACCCAACTATATAGAGTGACATTGTTATTTTCTATTACTCTCATTTCTTGTATAATAGACACTCTAATAGCATAAATAGGCAGTAAGGTTCTTAGGATTTTACTTACCATTGTTTCTTCTTCAAGTACACCTCCAACTCCTCAGGTAGCATTGACTACCTCTTTGATTTTGCAACTATACTGAGTGATGTTTTCTCCTCCTCTAATTCTTAGGCATCAAATTTAACTCTTAGGCTTTTAGCCTTAGCTCTTAGTACATTTTCATCTCCTCCATGTGCTAGCTTCAATTTGTCCCACATTTTCTTTGCAGAGGTGCATGTTTTGACATCTTGAAATTTAGCATCGGAGAGCGAGGAAGCAAGTTCTATCATCATAGAATTATACCCATTATTTTCTCTCAATTGATCAAGTGTGTGAGGTCCTGTAGGAAACACATATTCAGTATCCAAGTATTGATTAATATCATTTACAATACTTGATATGTGGAGTCTTATCCTACTTTTCCATGATGCAAAGTTGTCCTTGTTCAACATAGGCACATCCCATTTTCTAATCTTGTGATCTTTTTCTTAGGTCTTCAAAGATTCCTTCTAAGCCCACAAGCTCTGATCTACCAATTGTTAGAATAATTGAGAGGGGTGGGGGTGAATCACTATCCTCAAAAATGTTCCAATAAATTAACCCAAAAACTTATTACCACAATTGTAAGCCTCTAGTTATCTTCAGTCCTACAAGATGTATTGCTTGAAATTATCTAATCAAATAACTACTGCTCGGAGCTCACTGTTAAACCTTATTCTTTAATATTTACCGATTAGTAGTCTATCATTTACCTAAATACAGTAAATAACTTAGTGTATACTGATCAATCTTGTTTTAGTAATGTGTAAAGAAAAACATGAAAGAAATGACTCATAAACACATTTTCCACATGGGTTTTTAACTTGGAAACCCTGTTAAGGGAAAAACCACTTGGGACCGGTAATCCAAAATTTTCACTCTTCTAAAATGATCTCGGTGAAGAGCCAACCCTATTAAAGGTTACAAACACACTGTTAAGTGCGACCTTGTTAGAGGATTTATCACTAAAAATTAGTCACCTGATATATGACATTTCACTATGCTATCTTCATGAATTAACCTTTTGATAATCCTTGGAATGTATCTCAATATATAAAGGATTGTTAGATCCTACTCGGTTAAGAGACTTTCTGAATCAATGGTTAAACTAAAACAATATACAATCTACTCATATAAACAACTTAATATTGTAGATGTTCAGATCAATTGTAAACTCATAATACCTTTCTAGTCAATGTTTCTTTTCAATAGCTTTTGTCCATTTCTTTCTTCTCGGTGATGTTGTGCTTCTCTAATGCTCGGTGTCCGCATAAATCTTTAGCTCTGTTCTTTAGCTTGATTGATCAGGACTATATGAAGTCTTTATTCACCGATATTCTTTTCAACATCCTCTTCTCTATTCACCCCTTAATTTACAATGAATTATCTTGTCTCTCTTATAGGCATAATTTCACCATTTCTAAGTCTACGAATTTCTTGTTCTTGGCGTGATCCGCAATTCTCACCTTTCTTGCTTTAAAGTTTTACTTCAATTTTATCCCGTAGATTTCTCCTTGACAACTGGAATAAAATATCTTTAAAACTCTCACTTATCTCTAGATTTTAACTTGTCAATGAAAAAAATGATATCAACCAATTAACTCCATATTTAGCTCTTTCTAGATAAGTCTTTTGTTGTTTCTAAAATTCTGTTCTTTTTTTGTGTTTAGCTCCTTGTTAGCTCAGTCTAGACTTCAGTTGTCCTGGAGCATCTCTATCCATCAGGGTTGTCTGTCTGTCGGCATTTTCTGTCCATTGGGTAACATTGTGGTTCTTATCATCGGTAATGCTTGCTCAATTTTCTTTCTCAAGTATCACTGTAAATTTTATCTCGGGTTTCTCTTTTCGTCGGGGTGCCTTGTCCATCGGTGTTTGTTGTCACTTAGTGCATACTAAATTTATGCATTACTAATAGCATAACCTTAATATTTCTAGTTCTTTGAATTTTTTGACACTATGTATGTAACCAATCAGGTTATATCAAGTTGACATCAATGACAATACAACACATTAAAGGATTTAATGTCTTGCTTTAACTTTCTGCAGCTCGGTGATAATGTACTTAACATCTTCAAACAATCAATCAGTTATAGTTCATCAAGGTCAATATAGATAAATCCTAAATCTACATTTAATCATTGTGTTCTAATTCTTGGAGATCCAATTTTTTAAATCTCATAGCGGGTTTCATAGATTGTTGATCTTATGAATCTAGTCCTCTCTCTAAACCAAATAATAATAGTCAGGCACCTCTTTAACAAGAATTTATACTAGCATTGCAGGGACATAGGTGATGCACTTTTTCATAGAACTATGAGTAGGCACACCTAAGTGAATGCATTGAAGATCAAATTCAATGAAGCTTTTACTAGTGAAGGTGTAGTATTCCTAGACACACCAATCATCTGAACCACATAAAATCTAGAAGCAACACATTTTTCCTTTATAATATTAGGAGAAAAAAATTGTATTGTATTAAATGTCCCTAAAATTCCTATCCCTAAATTGTAGAAAGGGGAGTCATTGGTGTCAAGGAGGTTGAATAAAGAGAAAAAAATTTTAATCTAAGAGAGAGAAAGACACCATTATATGAGTCTAACAATTTACATTATCAATACATGGCTATTTCTTGAAATAAGAGAGTTATTAGCAGAAAGTATAGAATAATACATTTGAAGAAAGAAAATAATAATTTAAAATATAGTACGAAATAATTATTAACATAGTAACAATACAAAATTATGTTAATAAATTTTAAATTATTTCAATTTAAGCTTACTAAAAAAATGATTACTTTTTTTTAAAAAAAATTAGTGCTGATATGTGTATGTGATGAAAAAAAAGAATGGAAAGTGGGTAAGGTAAGAATGTTCACTAGGATGGTCAATCAAACTAGGAAGCATCACACAAATAATTCAATATCTCTCTCATCACATTAAGAAATAAAATCTAGCAACTAGGCTTGAGTAGTCTCAAGCATTCAATCGATGTAAGGTTTTCTCCTTCCTTAAAAGTAGAGTGATTGATATAATTTGTAATAAAGAAATGAGGGAGGTAATATAGGGTAATACTTATTGAAGACAAATATGTAGATACAGATTGATACCATATTTTCTATACAAATATTGATTCTAGATCTAGGAAGCAGGCATTGTAACTATTATACATTGGAGGTTTTAGCTCAAAATTCTTGTCAAGGGTGACCTTGGTTGTAGGGGGTGAGTAGACTCTCTCGAAATGTTAGGAGGGACCCTTGATTAGCCAAAGTGAGATGAAGAAGGAAGTTATCTATAGTGTACTCTTAGATCACTCTGAATCTAAATCTGAAACTTTATCAAATATTATGTACCCATAGAAAATAGCAAGAATATTTTGAGAAATGGGTTTTACATTAGTTGAACGCCTATATTGTAATTATTTCTGAAATTAAATTAAAATTTCATAATGGAAAAATGTGCTATCAGTAGTAGAGGCTTAACAATATGTTACTCCATCACAATTGACAAATTACAAATAAAGTTGCTTGAAATTTGTCTTCAATAGACATTTAATACATATCATCCATGCTCGAGGCTTGCATGAAGTTGATTTCTCCTTGAATGCTTGACTAATGTAATTAAATTTTAATATCTTATCTTTAATTCAAACTTAACGGATGTATCCAAAAATGAGGGCAGTATCCTCGTACTAATATTTCTGTTAGCCATTTGGGGTTCAAATCTTAAAGAAGGTCAAAAAGGATCTTAAATCTGACCTAAAATAAAAATACTTAGCTTCATCTAAAATTTGGGGATAATTTTTTATTTAAGGGGCATATCCCAATTTAGGGGGACAATTAGAACATCCCATACGCTTCAAAAAGCCTATTATTAGGTAATTAGGACTTAAATTTAAATTAGAAGTCCATATCAACATGAAGATATAAAAATAAGCATGAAATCTAACCACAATAGAGAATAATGGGAAATAAGGATTTGACACTAAAATAGGGGCTATAAAAGGACCCAAATTATATGTGTTTATTTTTTAGGAAGCTACTTTTATCCCCCATTTTAGCAGGAGAATAAAATTGCATCATACTCATGGTAATGTAGATAAAAGCAAAGGAAAGAGATCCTATAAAGTTGAATGAGACAAAGAAAACATGAATCCCCCAAGTGACTTAGGTCCTCATGTATCTTAAACTAAGACAAAATAAACATTAGAAAAATAGAAAGACGACATGACTAAACTATCCTAGTAATGTAAAACTTACTATGGGTCATGTAAATAGAAAAAGAGAAGTGCAAAAGATGCAATTAATAGCCTAGAAAGAAAACTTATGCTAGTAAATTTAATTTCTTATTTTCTCATTTAACCATGGGAAATGACTCTTATTTCCCTCCCAACCATAGACAAATATTCATCTCCCTCAAGCATTTTTGTTCTAAATAATGCAGATGGTATTTTTTATTCAATTGCCAAGAGAGGAAGATTCAATCTTCATTTATACCTATTGGTAGTGACCCTTCACCAAGGGTCACCACTCTTCACATTTGGCCCTATTAATTTGATAATTATATTATTATTATAATATAATTATTATATTACAATAATTCTATTATCACAACCTTTGTGTTATCTATGTTGACCTAAAGGAATCCAACCATATCTACAATAATATTATTACTCCCTCTTAGCTAGGGAGGAATCCTTCTTGATATTTGAGTTATGTAGTGATATCCACCATGGCTAATACTAGAGAGTGGGTCCATCATGGCTAGTCCCATGAAGGTAAATACAAATTAACACAAGTTCTCATTATGGAATCACTCAACATGATGTCATAATCTCATCATGATGTTCACCATCGCTACTCCTAAATGTTGAATGATCAAAAGTGCAAAGTCTTTGATTTTTTCACATTACATCCCCAAGGTTACTCCCAAAGGGTGTATTCATCATGGCTACTCCAATGGATGTAAATTCAAATGAGGAAAATTTCTCATCCCAAAATTACTCAACGTGATGTCATTATCTCATTATGATGTTCACCATAGATACTCCCAGAGGGTGAATAAACACAAGTTCTTAGTAATGAAATATCTCACATGATATCCACCATGGCTACTCCCAGTGGGTAGAAAAAGGGATATCACCTCAAACATATCTTTCATAAATAAGAATGTACTAACAAGGGATTTCACCTCCAACTTCTCTCTCATAGAGAAGAATGCCTTAACAAGGGCTTGTACCTGAAATTTTTCTCTCATAGAGAAGAATGCACTTAAACATATTAATGATGATGTGTCTCCCTCTAAAGATCAAGTTCTTGCATACATATCCTAACCTCCTTGTCAAAGGTTTCCTCTAATGGTTTTTTAGACTCCCTATAAATATTAATTCCCCCTCTTTGAGAAAAAAATTGACTGCAATCTATATAATCTCTTCCTCTTTTAGAGATGTCTCAACTCAATCCCAAGACAATAATACACATTTAGAATGGATTATTTATCACTCCATTTTTTATAGTATGGTCACATGATCATGCCTCATAGTATGATCTGGGAGTATCATCTAATAATTCATTAAATCCACTCTTTCCAACTTCATGCTTGACAACACATATATACAAATACGTGGCTCAAGCATGAACTATCCTTTCTCTTCAAATTTATCTCTATAAATAGTGCCACCTTATCAAATTTATCTCTATGAATAGTGTCTTTATAGCTTTAAAATTATATACACACAAGAATGAACAACAACTAGTGCTCGTGATGGTTTGACTATTGCATGATAGAAAAGAATAGGAGTTTGCAGACATGACTAGTTTTTTCCCAATCCCAACTCCTCTAGGTCCAGTATATTATGAGTTAGTTGTTTCATTCTTTCCTAGATATATATAATTATGGCCCGAGTGGAATGCAATCAAGATTAATTGAACTATCTCTACTAAATTAGTTCTCCATCATCATTACCACAAATGATTTCCATTCAAGGCAAGAATGTTAATGTTAATATTTTCCCTTCCTTGTTAAGTTGTTGCAATTATTATATAATCTATGCAATAGATATTTTCTCCTCATAATATCCTTGGTCCTAAAATACTACTCACATCCCCATTAAAAATTTTTCTAACTACTATCCATACACAACAATAATAACATCCAGTAGAAATTGTGCTAACTCAAAGCCCATGGTCTCTGTTCAAAATAGAATAGATAATATCCAATGCCAACATTAGAGTTAGGAATGCTTATTTAAACATTAAAAAGGCCCTCCATTAATGTAATATCGATGAATTCCTACATTTTGTTTGGATATATTTCCTATCACCCAATTATAATTCTCCGCTAGAAGAATTTTCAAAATCTAGACTTCATTTAAAATCTAATAGTATTAAAAGCACCCTTAGTATTAAATATGAATCAATCCTCACAAGTACCATGCCATTAATTGGAAGACCAAATATTAATCTATAATAGTCACAAAAGATTAATTTATTTTTTATATGGCAATCAGGTCTAGGTGTTGGGATTAATTGGAAGTAGTACTAAGAGGGGTGGGGTGAATCAATACCTCTAAAACTTTTAACTCTTTTCACCATTCATCATGAGTAATCATTCATTACTATATTAATGACCATTACTGTTGTTCTTTCTTATGCATGTAGTATTAATTCATAATCTTTAATTGTTTGCAACATTCATAGAAACATTCATGAAAGTAATAAATACATAACACAAGATATGATATCGCAGAAAACTCATGTTAGGAAGTAAAAAACTGCAGTGGGGATGGCACCCACAAAACTTCACTATCTGAAAAATGAAAGGGATTCGGTAAAGGCTTACAATTGCTCACTTATGATGATTTACCCTGTTAGGATTATTAAAGTGGAGACCGGTTAAGATCTACTCTGTTAAGAGCTTTAAAAACACTTATTTAAGTGTGCACTAAGTTAAGAGATTTACAATAGGACTGTTAAGTCCATCTTTCTTGAAAGGATTTCTTAAGTGTACTACACTTGTTAGAATTAGTACATATGATTGACCTGACTGTATGCAATCTACAATTTCTTATTAAAGATCCATTAAAGATCTCATAATAATAATATCACCTTAAGTGACTGATTAATACCTTTCTTTGCTCGTCGGTAGCCTATGTTCTTATTCTCGAAATTGATTTGATTCTTTTTTCCTTCTACATGAAATCTCTTGTCGGGTCTTTAGATGCTCTCTATGGCTACAATCTTCATCGAACAACAACATGTTCACAATATATTGAAGATCTATTTAAACAAATATTTGACCTATCTTAGAATTGTGCATTACAATGTTAACTCTTAGATCCAAGGTTTACAACTTGACCTTGATCTTTAGTTTGAATGTTTTTAAATCAGTAAAACTAATTAAAACAATAATAAATACATTTCTTCATCCGCACATAATGGTTTTAAAAACAAATCAAGAAGCTATATATATATATACATACATATATATATATACATACATACATATATATATATACATATACATATATACATATACATATATACATATACATATATACATATATATATATACAT
>MU224078.1:5406577-5428144 GCA_018584345.1 Thuja plicata
ACCAAAAATAGTAACTTTCCATAAATAGCAGCTCTGCACAAAATAGCCCTTATTGAATATAAAAACAGAAATATTTTTGGGTGATGCAAGATTGCTCTTACACCCAGGATGCTCCTGCATCAGAACTTGGCAGTATCGGGTAACCTTGGCGTCGGGTAGTGAAATTCCCTATTTGTTCATGTAGTGTAAACTAATGGGGTAGATCATGTTCTTCCTTGTGTATACTAATGGCAAAATATAATGCCTTAAATCTCCCCCTTTGACATTAGTATCAAAAATCGATATGTGCATAATACTAAAGTGTTTAGTATGTACTCCATGTTTATAGCCTTGTCATTATATGACTTCCCCTAACTTTATGCATTGGTACAGTATAGGTGTATGTACATGTATACTTGCCTCTTTACTATACATTCCCCATTCTTTGATGTTTTAGTTGTTTGACTATCCACATCATTTCCTCTTTTCATTTCCCCCTTCTTCTTGTATTATGACTGTACATATCACTTCCCCCTTTATACTAACTGAAATGTACATAGTATTTCCCCCTTTATTTGATACTCATGACAAAAATGTACAACTTATAAAGATGCCAAAAATTGTTACAAAAATTTTTAACTTACAATGTGTCAAGAATATGGGAATGGGTTGTCTTGATATCTTCGAGCAATTTCTCCTTTTTTGTTTTAGGAGTTCTAGTGCCATGTTCTCTAGCTCTATCCTTGCATGCATATCATAATTTTTTTCTAGGACATACATTTTTGGGGTGGCAATTAGTGTATTTGCCTCTGTCACATGTTGTTGTAGTAGTGAAAGTGTTGGTAAGACCTTAGCTTGGAGCTCATTTCCTTTATCTTTGTACTTGGTCATTGCAATCTATATGTCTTGTCTCAATTTTTGATCATGTTTGAGTTGCTCATTGTGCAATTTTATTGCGTCTTTATTATTCTTGAGATTTTGTGCACTTATCTTAAGATCAACATCTATTTGTGCTATCTTGTCGGTATACTCCTGAGTGATTTGATCAAGTGTACACAATTTATGTATCAATGTAATAGCTTATGAGATGATTGGATCAATTGTTCTCACCAATTCAAAAAGCTTTACCTTTTTCAATGCAACTTCCTGGCTTATCTTTTCTGCTATCTTGAACTCATACTTTTGTTCAAGTCTTTCTTCCATGACCTTCTCAGCATCAATGTTCTGAGATGTGATTGCCTCTATGAAAACCACTAGTTGAACAAGCATTAGGGTTTTTTGATCAATATCTACATTTGATACTATTTGCTAAAGTATACCTCTCGCTACTTCCAGTACCTTTGCCTCCTTTGTGGCTTTCCTTAGTTTTTCCTGCATTGGCTTCTGTCTTGCATACTTGGTCAATTCAGTTGGATCCAATGTCCTCGGATCACAAATTGGAATCTCAATGATTTCATCCAGAGTTACTAGATTCTTATTCTTGTTCTTCTTCTTCTTTGAGACTTGTGGGGATGCATATGTATGAACTACCATTTCTAGTTCATTTTTCCTCTCTGAAGTGCTTGGTGAAGGCTTTGTTGATGAAGCATCTTGTATTTTATGCTCAGGGTGTACCTGTCGGTTTGGTGAAGATGTCTCTTTATCAACCTTGGGTGTCTCTGCAGATTTTTCTTCTATTTTGTTCTCCATCCCATCCTTCTTTTCTTCTTCACTTTTATCTTTCTTCTTTTCCTCTTCTACCTTTCGTGTTTCTTCTTTATTTTGATCAGTATATTTTATCTTTCTGATCGTCGGTTGTAGCTTTCTATGCAATTGTGTCCTTTGTATTATCTGTGGTGTCTTTTACTTCAGCATCACCCTTGTCATTGGGTGTGCTTGTTTCCTCTATAGTAGATCCATCATTACCCTCTAGTATATTGATTTCCTTCATTAATAAAGGCATATTTCTTTGTGTGCTAGCTTGGGCTTTATTAAGAGTGGTGTCCTGCTCATCGGTTTGATCTTTTAGAGCAGTGACATCCTCATTTTTTTGGACTTCCTCTGCAGGGTCTAGTTCTGTAAATTCCATGACTTATGTGTCATGCCATGTGTCATCAGCAACATTCATATCTTTATCATCTGATATCCTCAATTCTTGTTTCCTTCCCTAATCCTTGCGTGTTACGAATATTACATCATCTTTCTTTTGTGAATGTTTATTAGAGTCATAATTTGTGATGTCTTGAATGTCAAGATCATCCATGACTTTGTCCAAATAAATTTTCTCCATTTCTTCAATATTGTCCAAAACAATGTGTCGAGGACTTACCTTGTCTTTCTCCCCCTCTCTATGAGGCGTGTCAGTGAGAAGTTTGACTCTGCTGGAGGATCTAGGAGTTGTCTCCATTTTGTTTTAGTCATTGTGTACAACTCTATAAACGTATCTTCAAGTACTTTGTAAGCCCTTATCTTGGCTACAAACTTTCCTGAGTGCTTCTTCATAATTTTTTTATTTCTACAATCTTAGATTCGGGAGGCATTAGCTTGACAAGTACCCTCTCCTTGCTTCTCTCTTGGTATGTAGAGCATATGACCACTGTTGAGATATTTTCTTTCCTAATTTTTTATGTATTTGGTTGATGAATTCAGCTGGTACATATTTGAATTTTCCCATTGACCTGATGATTGCCTCTTGTATCTTATTTTGGTCCTCTGGTTGGAGTGTATCGCATTGTCTCATTTTCTTAATAGTCATTGTACCATGTGTAGCAATGGATTCAGCTGCCTCATCAATAGTTTGATTCCTGAAAAATTTTCTTTACAATATCATGATCCTCTTCTTTAGAGTCCTCAGTGTCAGCCTTAGTTCTGACCATTCTTTTTCTCCTCTTTATAGGTGTGGTCTTCACAGTTTGTTGCTTTTTTTTGTTTTTCTGGTTGCTTCCTCTTATAGGTCCTTACTTGACCTTTCTTAAGAGGTGTAGTTTCGATATTTGTAGTTTGACTCCTTGTCCTCTACTTCTTTGTAGGAGGTGGAGCTGTATAAGATTTAGTTTCCTCAGAATCTGATTTTTGTTCATCATACCCTTCACCAATGGTGCCCTATTCATTGGTTTCCTCTGGCTGTTCTTATTCCTCCTCAATAACCAATAGAATCTTTTTGAGATTCTTAACCATCTTATCCTTTTCTATTGATAGTTTTCTTGATTTCTAGGCCTCTTTTTATCTTGGATCTGGCCTCTTCATAGGTTCCAAACCTTGGTTGTTTTTTGTTAATAGGCTCATTGATCAATGCATCAATTGCATTTGTGTCCAGATCTATGTTTATTTCATAATGTTGTGGTGCTAACCAAGCTGTCCTTACTACAACAGGTTTGATGTGGGTGAAATCTGTGTGCACCATAAAATATATTTCATCCCTATGTTTTTCAACAAGTTGTTCAGGGATTCTTGTTCTTTCCATCATCTTTTCCTTTAATTCAAGGAAGTATGTAGTCATAATAGATTTAAAATTATCTCCTAGTGACTTAATTAGCTCACTAATCTATAATGTCACCGGTTTTGTAGTGTCCCATTTCACTTTTCCTACTGAAAGGAAGTACTCTTGAAAGTAGAAAAAGATACACATGATAAGTGAGCCAAACTTACATGTGTTAGTCTTTGTGGACCTAATTGTGATCATGTTTTCATCAAGTGGCTTTAGCAGAATCTCACACAGATCCATCTGTATTCCCTTTGTCACTATCTTGTAAGTTGTGCTTACTGATGTTGCAGATATGTTGTTGAACCTTCTTTCTTGAAAGATCATATAACCAATCACACATGCACCAAACCTCATTTCCTTGTCAATGATGGTGTTTACTTTTAGTCCTCTATTGTCCCGTTCATCTTTTGTGAGCTTTGTGACTTCTGGCCTGAAGGGATGCTTATGAGCCTTAGGCTTGTCAGTTATTGGATAACCAGTGATAGCATGAAGGACAACCTTGGTTATTTTTTTGGGTTGAACCAACCATAACTTCTGGTCATGCAATCTTCTAAGCACCAACCTAATCCATTTTCTCTTGAAGTCCCTTAGGAAATATAGGGCATTAGTTATCCCTTTAACCTCTAAATTTTTGTGCTCTTCGTTTAGGTTCCCTTTCTCATCACAAATCTTATATTATAAGCTTCATCCATCTCTAGATCACCTATTTCGGCAATCTTGTAGTGAATATAAGACATAACATTTTCTATAAGAAAAACCCTAGGTGGAATCTTAGAGAATGCTTCGGTTTCATCGGGTTGTGATGCAATCTCAGAAAATATCTTATATTTGGGTTCAACATAGGTATTTTTCTTTATTAACCTAACCACATTCTTCTTATCACTCTTGATATTTATGGTTCTTGACGTGGATGCCATCGTTTTTCAAGTTTTAGGGCTTTCTTGAAATTTAGGGCTTTCTTGATAAATAATGATAAAATGCTTTTGGTGCCCTCGGTACTTACTTTGATCCATGATAATGATGAATGATCTGTTTGCTATGTGCAGATCGATTTGAGGTCGCTTTGCTTTTTTCTCTTCAATCGCTCTATTTTTCATTTTACTTTCTCTTCAAATTGTGGGTGTAAAATGAAGTTATCTCGTCATCTATTTATAAACTTATTTCCCTAAGTATTTATCATAAATGCTCAACGACTCGTTAGGACCTGAAGATGGAGTTCATCAAAAATACTTTCAAAAGTCATTGTTGGTGTTGTCAGGATGCTCAAGACAGTTGTTTAATAATTTTTCTTTTAACGATGTAGATATCAGTATTCTGTCATGACAACTTTGTAGCTTTTCTTCCTTACCGACAGGTGTCAGGTTATATTGGTAACTTAACCATTTTATGTGTTGACTGACAATTTCCAGTAAGAGTAAACAACTCATCCTTTATGTTCACCGATAATTTTTGGTATGTGTATACCGATGGAGTTGTTTTCTTATATTTGTAACAAGTAACATAATATGCATCCTTATTTATGCAGATTTTGACTATGCATCAATTTGTATAATGGAACTAATGCAAAATATGACTTGGTGTAGTGGAGTTCCATACTTACTTGTTCAACTCAAATGGGGGTGGTGATCTCAACGGATCCATTGGATGGGGTGTTACCATTTGCATTTCTTGGTCCATTTTTTGGGTGTTACCATTTGCATTTGCCTCTAAAGCTTTTGGTCCATGCCCTCATGCAGTTTGCACCAATGTGACCATATCTACCACATTTTGTACAGTTTGTGCAAGTATTGTAGTCCCATATGTATGTACCCTAAAATGGTCACCTAGACTTTGGGCCCCATTTTATCATTTTATCATTTTATCAATTTTCTGAATCAATGCTTTGAAACATTTTCAATTCAAATAAATTTCCTTGATCAAATTGTAATTAATTTAATTATTTCAATATTTCCCAAGGTTTGATCATTTTTATCTAATTAAAAGATTTAATTTCTTTTTAATTAAATTTTTTTTATCTAATTTAATTAAAAGATTTAATCTCCCTTTTAATTGAATAAAATTCATCTTATTTAATTAAATTAAAATTTTCCCTTTTAATTAAATAAAATTCCTCTTATTTAATTAATTTCAATTTCCCCCATTTAATTGAATAAAATTCTTCTAATTTATTTAATTATAAAGAAAACCTCTCTTTTAATTAAATAAATCCCCACTTAAAGCACTTTATTTGTTGAAAAAGGAAATAAATTAAATAAAATCCCTTTTTCATCACATTTTCCTAAGTGGTGGGTTTTTGCCTCTTAATCTCAACCATTGATTATTTCTTTTTTCCTCTTAATCTCAATCGTTCACTTTTCTTTATAAGGAAATCTCTCCTTCTCATTTTCATATTAGGTTTTCATAGTATTGTTATGCTGCAGGTTTGGAGAGCAATTCTGGAGGAGGATTTGAGCATTCAATCTTGGATATTGCAACTTCTCTCTTATTGTCTTCTTCTTGCATTCATGGCTACTCATGTAGATTAGATTCATGTTTATTTTCATAGATTAAACTTGCATTTGTATTTCCTTTCATAGATTAATATTGCATCCATATTTCCTTTCATAGAATAATCATGCATTGTTATCATTTAGATTAATTTCCTTTTATGCATTGCAATCATATAGAGTAGATCTCATTTTCATGCATTGAATCTCTCATTTCATGGTGTACTTGCATAGGCACTAACTAGGTCAATATGAGGGCCTCCATTTCACACCTTTGCACTCCATGACTAGAGAGCTATGGATCGATATTTGAGGCCTCATTCTTGAGAAACCTTGTATGGAATGATTCATAGAAGTGTGTCAAAATTTTAGCACACACTTTTGGCACCCACCGTGGGGCAGAAGATTCATTTTCTATCATTTTTGCTATTTTTTGTCAATTTATTTTTGGATATGAAATTTCTGTCTTTTTTGTACTTGTTATTTATGTCTGCAGAGAAAGTCTGCGCGAGCTTTTGTAGGTCTTCACGTGAGATTGTGTTGGATATGGTATTTTATCACGTGGTTCTGTGCACTTCTTCGCGCAGTGCAATATTTCCTTGCGTGAGATTTGGCATCAGTGCTGTGATTTGACTGGTTTACTATTTCTGTACCTTTTTTTACTCCCTATGCATTCTGTCACACGGCTATGCATTTTTGCGTGAACTTTTTGTTTCCTCGTGCGACTGTACATTTTCTCGCATGGTTCTATGTACTTTCTCATGCGATTTTCCATACTAGAGATCTATTTTCATTGCTATATTTATATATCTTTGATTTTTCATGCTAACCACTAATGTTTACTATTTCTAGTGGTTTGTGATTTGTTTTTGTTGTTGTTGTTGTTGATTTGGACTTGCTTGGATAAACAAAAAAATGATTCACGTTTCTTTGGATTTGAGGTATTTTTTTGATCTCTATAACATTTGGATTTTGGAAATAAAATGAACATCTCATGTGTTTAGATTGAGTGTTTCTTGCTTTCATAGATCACATTTTCAAATTGGTGCTCTAAAAATGGACCTAGATTTGTTTTCTTGCATATATGTTTCACATAGTAATTAGGCCCTATAAACACTATTTGTGGCAATCTTGAGAGAGTGGGCTTCATTCGCTTTTTTACATGCGAAGCTCTTTTTGATGATAGATCCCCTTGTAGGTAGGGAAGGATTTTGTTTTCATCTCATTGGTGAACTTGGTTTGGATTTCAACTTTTGGCAATATTTTCTCTCTTTGGGGGATTGGTGTCATTTGTTGTTGTGTGAGCCTTGAATGAGGTGATTTGAAATTAGTGGGTCAATGAATCATGTTTTCTATGTTTTGGTGAGGTGAAGAGGCTAAAGGATTATGCTCTTTTCCCTTTTGGGAGAATCAGAATCTTGGAACCCTTGAATCCAAACTAAGTCCCCATATGGTCCATTTTGTGAGTCTTCCTTGTTAGAGAGGGTTAACCATAGTGGACATTCCCTTTATTGGGTCAACCACATGGATGGAACCTCAAGAGATAATTTCCATTTTCACCATGGTAGTAACAACCACTATATAAATGTCCTTGTGGAAGAAATCTCCATTGGTGTAGTTTCTTGTGGGTTGTCAGATCTCCTCAGCAGCTCCTAATTGATTAAATTCTCAGACTATGTCAAAACCTCGGTGCGTTGGTATTGGATTTCACCTAGTTGAAATTGAAAAAGTTATAGAGTCAAGCCATTACTAAGAACTATAGTGCAACCAACTTTTTCTTTCATAGGACTATGTGCGTGATTGGAAAAACATTTGAGAACATACACAAGTAGAATTCTTATGGAGTAGAAATACTATGACACTATCCATGTTTATGTTCAAGGTTTCTTTGTCCCTTCCTCATTGTTTAAAGACATTGATTGCTTGCACTCCTTGATTGTTGTCTTACGTGATTGATTCATGATAAAAATATGTGAATGCGCCTAGTTGGTTATTTAAAAACAAGTGAAAATTGAAGTTCTATGTCCTTTCGTCATGCGAGAAAACTATTTTTTCACACTGTCTGCTACATTTCCTCATGCGATCCTAAATTTCCTCGTGCAAGACAACATTTCTTCGTGCGAGACAACATTTCCTCATGCCAAACTGCCCACTAGTAAGCTATTTGTTGTTTTCTCCCACTTGCTTTCTTGCTGGCAACTTGCCAAATCTGAGTTTCTGAGTTATGAAAATTTTAATGTATCTCCCCAAAGAGTGTCATAACATGTTGCTCAACATCCAAATGAACTTAAATGGTATCCGATTGCACAAAATGACTCTTGGTCTTCTTTCTTCAACATCTCTCATGTCTTCCTAGTCTTCCATTTCCTTCCTTTCTCTTCTTCTTTCATGCTTCTTCCTATTCTTCCTAAGATCTTCACATCTTCTTAATTTTGTTTTCCTCTTACTATCTAGTCTATCTTCTTCTATTTTCATCTATTCTATCACTTCCATTCTTGATTCCTTCTCTTCTAGAACCATGGATCTCCACTATCTTCTTAGGAAAGGTATCTTCACAATGGATGATAACGAACTCATTTATCAATTCATGACATATTGTTCCTCCAATGATCCTTCTAAACATTACATGACTAATGAATCCATAGCAAAAATAAGACAAAAATTGAATGAATCAGATGTCTTTGCAAGAATCATGGACACGATCATGTTACAATCTCCTTATTCCAAATATATTTCATCTTCTAAGTCTTCTCATCATTCTTCATCATCCAAATATTCTTCTTCCACTAGGTCTTCATTTTCCTCTTCTTCACGATCTCATTCTTCTTCTACTTCTCCCAAGACTCATACTTATCTTCAAAATGCATACCACAATGAGTAACATGATAATCCTTATAATACCTCTTCCGTGAAGAAAGACATGCCTATTTATGATGACTATGACTTTGATGATCCCGCCTATTATGATTTTGATGACTTTGAGGCCTATACTGATGATGACTATTATGATGAAATACATAGAAATGATTATGACACTTCTATTCCTAAGGGTCCTCCTTGTCATGTGCTTGCGCTTACGAGGGGTGGGGGTTCATAGTGGAGAGATCATGATGGTGATCCATATGATTCTTATTTTTAAAGAGAATTTGATCATTTTTATGAACAATACTTCGATGATGAATTTGAAGAAGAGAAAGCTTTCCGCGCTAATTATAAACATAGCTACTATGAGAATTGCTCCTCTAAGATCAGTTCTCATGTTGAAAATAAAGATTGCACTGTCAAGGAAGATTATGTTAATGATGAACCTTTGTTTTGTGATGGCTCCCTTCCATCCTCTACCTCCTCCAATACTCATACATCTCCTAAAGTTGCCAAACCTTCCACAAATCCTTCATCTGACAAAAGTCCTAATACTTTTCATGCAGTTCACTATAGTTATCCTCAAGGGCTACCTCTTAAAGAAACTTAAGATAACCTTCACTTGGCTGCAAATACTTTCAATAATGCCAAACCTAAAGAGCCTAAGCCTTTATCCTCTATAATGCCTACTTTAGCTAATCCCTCCCCATCTCCTCCCAATTCTCCCATACAATTCCAACATGCTTCCTTGTCCTTAGAAGTGGCTCCATGTCAAGAGGACTCTAAAAATGATAAAGAAAATAACATAACGAAAGATCAAGATCAAGAAATCTCCATGTATTCCAATCCTCTTTATGATGAATCTTATCTGCATCATGGTTCTTTTCATCCCTTACACCCTTCCTCATTCAATCCACCATGTCTTAAGTCTTCTCCTAAGCATGATCAAGTTACTACTTACACCGTTGTGCTTATTAACAATCAAAATAACCTTACCACACTTGCACTTTCCAAAGATGATACTTCCATTAAGGTTATTAAAAATGGTGTTGTTACTTCCAATATTAAGCCTATTGAAAATCAAGAGGAAAATTATGCAATTATGCTATCCAAAGATCATTGTCAAGATCAAAGTCTTCAATCTTCTTGTTCTACCACTCCATTGTTTGATTCCACATTTTACTCTTCCTAACTCTTTCCAAGCTTCAAACAATCCTATCAAAGAAGGTGCTCCTATTCAAGATGTTTACGATCTTATTGAAAATCCTAATACTCACTCTAAAGATGATGATGTCCTTGGTTTTCATATACATACTGATGAACTTATTGATTATCCTTTTGTGTCTTCCACGTCCATCCTTGGACGTCCTCCACCAATACTAAGGGCTTCACATTTTCCTTCCATCTTGGGTCCTTATGTCCCTTCATTTTCCCCTCCTAACTCTCCTAATTCATCATCCATCTTGGGTCCTTACGTCCCTCCATGTCCTATCTTTCCTCAAGATCAAAATAGATGCATACCCTTGAATCATTTTCATCCATCCACCCATCTAAACCAGTCATATTCTTCTTCTTCCTCCACAAGTCCCAAGTCTTTTGGAAGAAACTTGAATATTCAATGCAAGAAAAAGAATCAATAAAACAATCCATCTAAAAAATAAGATCACCATGTCTCCTCTAATCGACATGGGGGCATAATGTCAAAAGAGATATCTAAGAAGAAAATTACAAGACAAGTATGGGTTCCAAAATCCATCATTGAAGATATTCTCTCTAAATAATCAAAAAGAAATGAAAAGCCTATGACTATATGGATTCCAAAGTCTCTCTTGAAAGAGTCTCATGTTGAGAAACAAGTGAAGTTGACATTCAATCTTCCAAAGGCTTCCACTTCATCTCCTTCCAAAAAAATTATTTCATTCTATGTGCCTAAACCGCAACCTCTACTATCCATTCACCATATTCCTTCATGTATTCCTTCATTCACATTTCCTCCATCCTCTCTCCACCCTTAAAGGTGTGTGTTGATGTTGATCTTGCCTTCCTTTCCATCTCCCCTTTCACAATCCTTCCATTCACTATCCCTCTACCTTCTACTCTTTTTCCTCATTTGTCTATTCCACCTATCTTCCAACCTCACTCGCTTTGCATAAAATCTTATCCTCCATTTTCCTCTTTCATCTTCCTTTCCCTATCAACATCTTTGAGCATATCATTTTGAATCATTGGCATATCATGGTTTATCCTTTCAAGGAGCATTATCTAAAAAGCTTGTCTTCAAAAAAATTCAAAAATTCAAAAAAAAAATCAAAGAGAAATAATTTCATCCTATGGCAAAAACCACTCTCTTGTGGCGCCTTGGATAAGTACCATGATGAAAACTTGACAATCAGACATCATGTGTAGTTCTTCTACATCTTTCATCCATTATGTATTCTCTCTTTGATCTTGACAATGTTGATCTCTACATGAACATTTGGGCTATCTTGTGAGCTATCTTAAGATGATCTTGCTTTCATTCCTTTCATATTTATCCTTCATACCTATCTTCCTCCATTCATTTTCACCTATCACTATCCTTTTCCCCTTTGCTCTCGATCTAAAAAAAAAAAGTAAAAAATAGTGCTATGAAGACTCTTGACATGTCTAGTCCTTTGGACTGCATCCTTTCCTTCTCCTGCATTACGCTTTTGTGACTTATCCTATGCTGGCCTTTTCATTCTTGTCCAAACGTGCTTTACTTGATGTTTCTTTTTCTCTACCTTTGGTACTCTTGAGGAGTTTGCCTTTGAGGATTTCTTCCCTTCATTCTCCTTCATTCTCCATCTCTTCCACTAGCTTGCTAATCCCTCTTGTCCTCCACCTTGGTAAACATTGTGACTGCACGATGTGATTTTTCTTGGGAGTTTGATGCCCATTCTGTCTGGGGGCATCCTTTGTACATAATTATTGATCCTAAAAAAATTCAAAAAATGATATATTGTCAAAAATTCTAAAAATCAGAAAATGTCCTGAAAAAATGATCATCTTAGTGAAAACCTAGCAATAGGCGCTTTGATGTATGTTCAAAAAAATTATATATTCAAAAAATACAAAAAATTCAAAAATTCAAAAAAATAAAACTAAAAAAAGTGCCTTGGTGAAAACCTGGAAACAGGCACCTTGTAGCAAAAAATTCAAAAAAAATATTAAAAGTCCTAAAAAAAAAGAAGCAAAAAATGAAAAAATTGTAATAAAATCCAAGTGGTGAAAACCTGGAAATGGGCACTACTTGAGTCCTTTGCACCCCTATTTCTTAGCGTGTGTTCTCGACACTTAGCCTTTCTCCATCATGCCTTGTCCTTGTTGCCTTGGTCTAGAATTGGTCTTTGTCTTTGTCTAGGGGGCATAACTGTGTTAGCTTTGGTCTCTTGGATGTGTTAGTCTTTAGGACATCTCACAAATGGTGTTTTTAAACACCACCCCAACTATATTTTTTAATACAACCCTTGTCATCGAGTGTTTTTCAACACTTATCGGTTTGGTCTTTCCCACTTTTTTCATGTGGTCTTACCTTCTTGCAAGCATTCACTCCTTATCCTTGGAACTCAGTATCAATTAACACACTTAAATTTTTAAACACAACACTTAATGCTTGAGCTATGTCATGATCTTTTCTTTATGTGCTGACTGTTATTGATTTTCATTGAGTGTCCTTGTCTAATAAGTCTTTCCATGATGCATAGCTAGAGGACTTGGAACATGGGACATGTTTTTATTTTCTTCCTACTTTATGCTTAATTGTTTTTTGTACAACCGTTTTGTTGGTCGTCCTGGCCTCTATGCCTTGATGTGAGCGTGGTTTTGCTACATTAAATTGTGTAAGCTAACATCACAGTCATCTTGACCTTTATGTCTTTGATGCTTATGTTAGAATCTTTTCACATTCCAATCCGATATAAATCACATTCATATCTTCATAGTTGCGCTTGTGACTAGTGATGATTGTGTGATTTTCTGATGTCCGTTAATAATGGCCCAATGATAAAAATAAGTTCCTTAACATTGTCTCATGAATGATGAACACAAAGTCCTATGTTACAGTTTCTCTATTACAAGTACACCTTTGCATTTTCATGTATCTTGCATTGTTAGACTTCATCTTATTTTGCATTTTTAGGCTATATTATGAGTTTGAGGGTTTCCTTCATCTTTCTTGTGGACTTTTAATCAACTGTGGTCACGTTCTGATCTTCATTTCTTTATCTTCTTTCGTGATCTCAATCAAAATTTTCTATCTTAAATAGTTGATTAATTTTGGGGCATTCTATTTCTTGAGGCAAATTCTCTTTCTTCTCTCCATTTCTTTCCACCTCTTCCAAACTTCTATCTTCCATTCACTTTCACCCAACTTCTTCTTCTTCTTCTTCTTCTTCTTCTTCTTCTTCTGATTCATTCTTTGGGAATAATCTTTTGTGCTTGATGATCTACCTTGATTCTGTGATCCTTATATCTTTCATCTTACATCAAGAACCTTATCTTTAGTTCAATTTGATCAAATTTATCAATTTTCTATTTCTCCTCTATTTCATTTCGATTTCGATCACGAGGGGGCAATACCTATCAAAATTCAATCTTTGATTCAACTTTATCAATTATATCAGTCTTGCTTGAGATTCTTATCTCTGACATGTCAATTACTTATGTCGGTGTTGACTTTGTCTTTTTCAATTGTGCTTATTTTTGTCCTGATGTGTTCCCGAATCGACCACACGTCTAGGTTGTTTTGTGATCCCAAGTCAACCTCACACTTCAACTGCATTCTTTGACTACATGTGTTCCCAAGTTGACCACACATTTGTCAAAGAGGGGCAAATGTATGCACCCTAAAATGGTCACTTAGACTTTGGGCCCCATTTTATCATTTTATTATTTTATTAATTTTCTAAATCAATGCTTTGGAACATTTTCAATTCAAATCAATTTTCTTGATCAAATTGTAATTAATTCAATTATTTGAATATTTCCTAAGGTTTGATCATTTTTATCTAATTAAAACATTTAATTTTCATTTTAATTAAATAAAATTTATCTTATATAATTAAAAGATTTAATCTCCCTTTTAATTGAATAAAATTCATCTTATTTAATTAAATTAAAATTTTCCCTTTTAATTAAATAAAATTTCTCTTATTTAATTAAATTTAATTTCCCCCATTTAGTTAAATAAAATTCTTCTAATTTATTTAATTATAAAGAAAACCTCTCTTTTAATTAAATAAACCCCCACTTAAAACACTTTATTTGTTGAAACAGGAAATAAATTAAATAAAAATTATATAAAATCCCTTTTTCATCACATCTTCCTAAGTGGTGGGTTTTTGCCTCTTAATCTCAACCATTGATTATTTATTTTTTCCTGTTAATCTCAATCGTTCACTTTTCTTTATAAGGAAATCTCTCCTTCTTATTTTCATATTAGGTTTTCATAGTATTGTTATGCTGCAGGTTTGGAGAGCAATTTTGGAGGAGGATTTGAGCATTCAAGATTGGATATTGCAACATCTCTCTTCTTGTCTTCTTCTTGCATTCATGGCTACTCATATAGATTAGATTCATGTTTATTTTCATAGATTAAACTTGCATTTGTATTTCCTTTCATAGATTAATATTGCATCCATATTTCCTTTCATAGAATAATCATGAATTGTTATCATTTAGATTAATTTCCTTTTATGCATTGCAATCATATAGAGTAGATCTCATTTTCTTGAATTGAATCTCTCATTTCATGGTGTACTTTCATAAGCACTAACTAGGTCAATCTGAGCGCCTCCATTTCACACCTTTGCACTCCATGACTAGAGAGCTATGGATCGATATTTGAGGCCTCATTTTTGAGCAACCTTGGATGGAATGATTCATATAAGTGTGTCAACATTTTAGAACACACCATACATATCAATTACCTATTTTCTTTCGTTGATAGGGAATTTCTTGACCTTTAGGCTTCCATGCTTGTTTTTTCTTTTTCCAGCATTCAAGACTTGTGTGCCCATTCATCTTGCATGTAGGACAATATTTGTCCATGTAGGTTTCTTTATTTGGTTGTTCCATCTTAGACTTACATTCATATGCTTTATGTCCTTTCTTGTTACATTTATTACAGAATCCTATGAATGAAGATGTAGATTTAGGAATACCTTTCATTTTGCCTCGGCACACATTTGATGTGTGGCCTTGCTTTCAATAGTGTTTGCATGTTAGATTTCTTGGTCTTAGATTTTCATAGACATTATTTGGATTGGCTTGGTTTGGTGATTCTCCATTTTTGGTAAAGCCAAGACCGTTGTTGTTGTTGACTCTTCGTTGTCCTCCAAGAAAATCATCCATTCTTCTAATTCTCTCTTCAGGCTTTCTGATAACTTCATTATGTTTTTTACTGAATTCTAACCTCATGATTTAGTTTTAGATTCACTTCTCTTAGTTCACTGATAGCCTGCACTCTTTCAATGAGTTCTATATTCTTTCTATTTTCTTCTTGACTCATTAGGATAATCTGATTTGTGATCTCATGGTGATGCTCAACATGTCTTTGAATTTCTCTCCTTTTCATGGAGCTTCTGTGTAATCTTCCTTATGTCATCAATAGCAATTGTTCTTTCTATTTTAGCTTGTCTAGCATAACTCATCACATCAATCATTCTTACCATTTAGATCTCTTGACAAATTTGCAACATCTTTATTTGCTCTGTCAGATGTTGATTGATCTCCTTCAGATTTTTTATGTTCTCTTCTGATGTATCTGATGTATTACTTGCATTAGATCCTGAAGATTCAAATAAATCTGGAATCTCTTCTTCTTGATAATCTTTTCATTTCTCTGGGATGCCATACCTTTCCTTTCATCTAGCAGCTCTCTCATCTCGATTCTAGCTTCTTTATACTATTCATCCAACATTTGTATCCCAAGATTTTTATTCTCAATATTCTTATCAATTTTGTACTTCTCTATTGTATGATCTTTTCTCTTAAGTCTTTAAGCTTTTCCAAGAAGAGACTTATCTCTAATACCAATTGTTTGGATTAATGGGAAGTAGTACTAAGAGGGGAGGGGTGAATCAGTACCTCTAAAACTTTTAACTATTTTCACCATTCATCATGACTAATCATTCATTACTGTATTACCGACCATTATTGTTGTTCTTTCTTATGCATGTAGTATTAATTCATAATCTTTAATTGTTTGCAACATTCATAGAAACATTCATAAAAGTAATAAACACATAACACAAGATATGATATCGCAGAAAACTACTGGTAGGAAGTAAAAAATTACGGTGGGGATGGCACCCACAAAACTTCACTATCTGCAGAATAGAAGGGAGCCGGTAAAGCCTTACAATTGATCACTTCTGATGATCTACCTTGTTAGAAGTATTAAAGTGGAGACCAGTTAAGATCTACTATGTTAAGAGCTTTAGCAACACTGATTTTAGTGTGCACTCGGTTAACAGATTTACAATAGGACTATTAAGTCAACCTTTCTTGAAAGGATTTCTTATGTGTACTACAATTGTTAGAATGAGTACATATGATTGACTTGACTGTATGCAATCTACAATTTCTGATTATAGATCCATTAAAGCCCTAAAAATAATAATATCACCTTAAGTGACTGATTAATACCTTTCTCAGCTCCTCGGTAGCCCGTGTTCTTTTTGTTGAAACTGATTTAATTCTTTTCTTTCCTTTAGCATCAAATATATTTTTTGTGTCTTTAGAGGCTCTCTATGGATATAATATTCATAGAATAAAAACATGATAACAATAGATTGAGCATCTATTTATACAAGTATTTGACCTATCTTAGAATCACGCATTACAATGTTAACTCTTAGATTCAAGGTTTACAACTTGACCTTGATCTTTAGTTTGCATGTTTTATATCAGTAAAAATAATTAAAACAATAATAAATACATTGCCTCCTCTGCACATAATGGTTTTAAAAAAAAATCAAGAAGCTATATATAACTTCAATGATTTAACTGACATGGAAAGTCAGATCCACTTTTTGCAGGATGTAAATGAATGTTGGTTCGTGGTCGTCGGGTTGAACTGAAAGTATGTTGGTGTTCCTTTGTTGAATTGATCATCGGGTTCCCTTTATATGTTGGGTTCGTCTCTTTTCTATTCCATCAGGTTGCATTTTTGTTACTCGTCAGGTTCCTTTAACCTTTTTGTCATCGGGTAACACTGAATAGTGTTTTTTGGGATGCTTGTGACTTGGCAATATCAGGTAACCTTGGAATCGGGTAGTGCTATGCCTTGTCAGTCAGTGTTAAGTAAACCTATGGTGCAGATCATGTTTTTCCTTGTGTATACTAATGGAAAAATATAATGCCTTCACTAGGGACCCACCAAGGTTTTTTTCACATATAGCTCAAAATTATCTTTAATAAATGAAATATAAATATCTTATATGGCTGAAAAAATATGTTAAATTCCCATATTTCAATAATCATATTTATCATCATAGAATCCTTTATTTCCAGACAATATTTTTGTGTGTATTTTGTGGATCTACAAGCTGCAACACAACACTTCAATATGTCATTGTATTAGTGAGATAAACATGAAATAACAAAGGAAATGAACATACACATCACTAAAATTGACATATTGCTCCCTATCTAAGAAGAGTATGAAATATGCTATAATTTTCCCTCATATTATGCATAAATTAGTGACACATTCATGCTTAGAATGATAGATTTAACAATGCAAGTTAAATTGTAATGAAAAGTTCTTTTTAGGTGCTTCAAATGAAAGATTATAACAATTCTAAGAATTTGAGCTAAAATGCACTTTTAAATTAGGACATCTTAAGTTTGCAAATGAAATTCTAAAATTAGGGGCCCATTGAGTTGAAAATTCATTCCTTTTATAGAAGAATTTGAGAAATGAGAGGTCAGGATTGAGTTATGAGGAGAGGTGGAGATTGAATCCTTGGTGATCCATGTGAGGTGATCCAAGTGATTTAACTCTCATTGGCTAATGGATTGACTTTCCATTTTGCAAGTGAGGAGTTGTAATTAGAGAATTTATTTAATTCCTTTTAATTAATTACCTTAGCCATGTATTTATTTCTTTTGATTTAATTTATTTGATTTGATTTAATTGGCTAGTGCAATTAATGTAAATTAGTGATGAGATTACTAGGAAATTAAGTTTGATTTAAATGAACTACCCGAATTAATTAAAGAATTGTCTTGACATAATTAGGGGTATGATCACACTTAGGGAAAATAGGGTCTCTCATGAGAATAAACCAAATTAGGGTGGTTATATTTTCCCTTCTTTAAATTGATGTGCATGCAACGCATTGATTCAAATAATGTATGGTGTTGACTTCCAAAAGTTTGAGAATTCTGCACTTGATTGAATAAAATGTCTGATGAGATTAGTCTCACACTTGATTGAACTAATACTGATAGTATTGACAATGAAATTGATAGAACAAAGGTCAATAAACAAAGATCATAAAGATACCAATTCTGAACTTGATCGAACAAGAACTGATAATACTGACTCCAAGCTTGATCAAATGAAGGTCAATACGAAGCTGCTAGGAGCTCTGAGGTATCAATTATGAACTTGATTGAATGAGAATTTACAATACTGACTGCAAAATTGATCAAACAAATTTTAGTATGAAGCTACTGAGAGCTTAATAAAGATATGAGAATATGTAGACATAGATATCCAACTTGTGAGTACTGAAGCCTTCTATCCAATATTCCCGACTTGATCGAAGAAAACTATCATGCCCCTAGTATTTTGATGATGAATTCATTTTAATAATTTTGAGAAAGAAATTGGATGAGTTTAAGTGTGATCATGCCCCTTCAGGAATGAAATCAAAGGAAAAATAATAAAATCCCTCTGTAGAATGATATATCACTTAAACAGATCAATTGGATCGAGAAAGAATCAATTAGAAGAAATGTTGATGCAAAGGTGTGTTAAGAGAAAACACAATTTTACCAAGTTGACTATGTAAAAATGTAAGTTCTGAGTCTAATAAAATTATGTTGGACTAATATTTTTATGAATAATGGGCAATTCGATGATAGAGAACTTGGAAACCTGATTGCGTAAAGCCTGCAAAACATTTTCGGAACACATAGAGAATTTTTTTTATTTTTGTGATATTGTCATAAAATGTGTAGCATGTTGTTAAAAACATGGTCTGCACATTCAATTTCATTCCTAATTGATTAGAAAAGAACAAAATTAAATTTTTATAGTCCAGGAGGAGTTCTAGAGCTCCTAAATAGCTCAAAAATGTCAATATATATCTCAAAAGTTACTTTTTACTCATTCATTTTAACTTTTATCCTTAGTAAATTTAGAGCTCTCTAGAGAAGATGGTGGTCCCCATGGAGAAACATCAATTCAATCTTTCATGTCAACATTAGCACCCGACCGATTACGCACCGTCGGTGAGTACATTAGTACCTACCTTTTCATGTTTTAAGTTTTCATTTTTGTCCACTTTTGTAGGAGTTATTAAGCTTTCAATTCTGAATCTCACCTAATAACCTAGGTCATGTCCGGTTAATTCTGTGTCACATCTTTTTTTTCCCCAAAATCTTGGATCGCACCCTGTAAATTCAAGATTGCATCTTGTTTTCCAATTTTGCATCACATAGGGTATAATGTTGGTAGTCTTTGAATTTGGTCGCATCCTCTAAAAATAGGACTGCACCTCGTGTCTTGCATCACATCCTATCAGAAAAGGATCACTTCCTAGATTCCTCATCACATCTAAGAAATCATGCATCACATCTAGTGTTTAGGATTGCACCCAGTAAAAACATAGTCATTTTCAATTTAGGAGTTAGGTTTTGTCCAATTTTGACTATTTTTCTCTGTCTGAATGCCAAAAAGACTTGAATGATAGCTTTTCTGTGTAGTTTCCTTACCTAGAATACTAATTTGAACCTGTATTTGTATTCTATTAACAAATTGATTTTGAGGTAGTGTCTTTTTGAGGACCTCATCCAGGACGAGTCCTTGATTTATATCAGGCCTTGATACCTGCAAAATTACATATTATAGCAGGTTTGGGTTTGAATTCACTTATAGATTTACCCAAAATTAGGGTAAATCGAGGGTTGTTGACTGCTCTTGTCAAGAGATGACATTCAGAGAAAAACACCTTCCATCTCCTAACTGGTGATATCACCATCACACCTGAGGATGTGTGATGCATTATGCATATTCCAGTGATGGGTCAGGAAGTTCAGTTTGAGTTACGCTCTACAATAGCTTTTTCTTCTGCACATAGATACTTTAGAGATCGGACAATATTCCATAGATATCTGACATGGGACTACATGTGTGATCATTACGACTAGTTACATGTTTATCTCACTAGATTGATTGGGGAATTATTATGCCTGGCTGAGGACATCATGGACTCATGTGTGGCTGGGTGGAGATCTTGGAGCAGATGATTGTTTCATCAAGTAGATTTGGCTGGGGCAGTTATATCTTAGCCCAAATGTATTGAGAGTTACATGAGATAGTATATGAGTATTCTTGCAGTATGACAGTTGGTATCTTGATATTGCAGATCTAGGCCTAGGAGTACATCCCAATTACATGACCAATAGTAGATAGATAAAGGGCACCAGAGCATCCCTATGTATATAAGTATGCAAGTTTCATTCAGCAGCTTCATCTGGGAAAGGTTGAGTAGTGGCACCATGTTCTGGATGATATGATAGTTGTTATATGGTGACCATACTTTGATTGTGAGGAGTGGAACTTGGATAGGTGACAAATGCCTTACTTTTTCTAGAGCATGTACTTAATTGGGCAGACCCAATATATTGTTGAGTGGTTTCTTGTTACTCGTGTGTTATGCCAGTATGGTCGTGCACATGGAAGATCATAGGATTTGACATCATATGGTCATATTCATGATGGGTATCCTCTTTGAGGGACCATATTAGTATATTTGACCACACAGCTGGAGATCAGTCAGATGGCTGCAATTGGGTGGGATTATCTCATGGATGTTGCAGATGTAGGGTGCATTGATGGTTATGTTGCACATATGTTACTATATCCTTTTCCACATTTCACATCTTCTGAGGAGGTAGATTATGATCTGGCTGATTATAGACATGTTAGAGGTAGAGGCGGAGCCCAGAGAGGCAAGGGAGCTAGCGGCGGGAGAGATGATAGATGTCCTCCTCTGGATAGAGGTCACAGACATGGCTAGGATGATCATGGAGATGATAGGGGTGGTGGCAGAGTGGGTGGTGGAGGAGACGGTGCCAATGACAGATGAAATTGCTTCAGGTTCATTCCTCCATGGGTAGACCCAGGTCCATTATTGACCAGAGTGAAGTAGTGACATCAGCAGAGGCCATCAAGATATGTACCTAATGTAGGAGGCAGACCTCCTCAACATGATCCTCCTAGGGATATAGGAAGGGATTCTGGAAGGGATGAAGATGCTTTTTCAAAGTTCAAGAGGGACCATAAGCAGCTTAGAGCTCACATCACTACATTGGATACATTTTTGGTGGACAGAGATAGAAAACTAGAGATGATGAGAGATGAGAGAGATACCCAGGCCTATACATCTACTCCTTAGGGATAGGGAGATGCATACTATTCTTTTTATATTGTGTGATGGTTCCAGAGGGACAGAAAGCTCTAATATATTCTCAAGTGGCACAAAAATCAGATGGCATGATGCCTCCACCAGCTCATCCTGC
>MU224078.1:5428483-5439007 GCA_018584345.1 Thuja plicata
TATATATATATATATATATATATGAGATAGCTATTTTTGATTCCTGATATGTTTGAGTGTAATGTAAGATATGTGACCTACAATCACCTTCAATACTCATGTCCTTGGGTATATAATATGTCGTACACCTTACTTAGAATTTGATTTAGAAATAGACAAGGAAATTGGTTCAACCTCACCGCAGTTGACACATAACAAGGATTGAGATATATGTGACTATCTACTCATGTTGGAAGATCTTAACATAAACATCTAAGTTAGGTTAAATTTATAGGATGATTGAAACAATTATCATACACAAAAAACAAAGAAAATATTATGCCCCTATTCTTGCCACTCTTTGTCTTTAAATAGACATCATGGAGTAACTCAGAAGACATAACAATCAGTTCACTTGATATATAATCAAAGAAAATTCATAACTTCTTAAATGCGCCTAGTTTGAAAAATCATTAGAACATAAAATAGTCATAATCAAGCCAAGATCAAACTATATGTGTTTAAGTAGTATTGATAAATACCATTGATTATATTGTTCAATGACAATAGAGAAATCATCAATCATAAATTGAAATTTAAGAAACAATTTTGAATGTCTAAGTATAGTGAGATTAAATTTGTCAACAACTACAATCGAATGTAGTGTTTAGGAATGCTATTTGATTAAAGTGTTGAGAAACACTGGTGATTAAAGTGTTGAGAAACACTAACATGACTAAAGTGTTGAGAAACACTAGTATGATGTTTGTTACTGGTAGATGGTGTTTATGAAATACCCTTGTTTGTGATAGTGACATGTTGAAGCAAGTATTGACAAATATTATTTCGAGAGGAAAACCATCCTAGATAGGACCCTAGGAAAACCTAGAAAATGAGAACCAAACAGGCTAACCAAGATGCCCCTAGTGCGGAATGACTATTCCTAAGACGCAAATACAGACAAATCCCAAGCAAGGATAGGAAATTTGTAAGGAATCAGAGTCAACCAATAGCATAGGTGCGATCATGAAGGATTAGTATCAGCAGTTTATTGATAGATGGAGCACAAAGTTCAAGTGATGCCTATTTTCACGGTTTTCACCACTTGGAAAAGCTTTTTATTTTTGTTACCAAGACACTTGTTTGCTAGGTTTTGGCCAAGGCACTTTTCTCTTTTTCAATTATTTTATTATTTTCTATTTTTTTATTTTTTTGTGTTAGTATCAAGGCACCTGGTTTCCAATTTTTCACCAAGGATACATTTTTTTAGGACTTTTTCTCATGTTTATGGATTTCTACAGGATGAATTTTCTAATTTTTTTGATATTTTCTGAGAACTATTTCACCACACAGGCTTTGCCATCAAGATGTCAAGCGAAAATCCACTTCCATTGTAGAGTATTAATCAGACCAAGAAGAACATCTCCCACAGGTTTAGCTAACTGATAAGCTCCAGTCCCAAAAGTTGCAGTAATAACATAAGGCCCCAGCTAGTTGGGTTCAAACTTCCCTTTTTGTTCTCTATTTGGGTGGTTCTTGGGATTCTCTTTGAGAATGAGATCCCCACTTGAAATTGTCATGGTTTAACCTTCGTATTGTACCCTTTTGACATTCTGTTCTAGTACACTTTGAGATGATCAAACTCTTATTGCATGTTCTCATCAAGTAGCTCTAGTGCATGAACCCTATCAATGCGGTATTTTTCATATGTAACAAGAACTTGGAGAGATACTCATAAAGATGGAATTTCTACTTCAATGGGTAGCACTTCTTATGCACCATAGAATAGAGAAAATGGAATGACTCTAGTTGGTTTTTAGATACTTCTTTTGTAGGCCCATAGTTCCAGATTTAGTTTCAAATCCTAGTCTCTGCCATACTTACTCATAGTTCTATGTAAGATTTTTAGAATGTTCTTGTTTGAAGCCTTAGTTTTTCCATTACCTTGAGGATAATAAATTGAAGATCAATGTTGAGTAATATGAAACTGTATACAAAGTTCTTCGATGTCTTGGTTTTTGAACTCACCCCCATTGTCTGACACAATAGAAGAGGGTATCCCATACCTACAAATGATGTAGTTCAAGATGAACATGGAAACCTTCTTGCTAGTGGCTTTGATTAGCAGCACACCCTCGACCCACTCACTAAAATACTTTGTGGCTGTAATGATGTTCTTTTGTCCACTTGAAGAATTAGGATAGATCTATCCAACAAGATCAAAGGTCGGTTACTGAAATGGCCGATGTGTTATAAAAGGTATGAGTTCTCTAGCTAGAACATGGATAAGGTTTCCATGTGTTTGACATTTGTGACATATTTTAGAAAATTGAACATCATATTTTTCCATTGTGGGCTAGTAGTAGCCAACTCTTAATATTTTCTTAGCTAATGCAAATCCTTTCAAGTGTGATCCACATACACCTTCATGAACCTCTTTTAATGTGCGATAAGACTCTTCTTGTTCTAAAAACATAAGAATCATACCATCAAGACCTCATTTATATAGGTTAGTAGTGATCATGACATAACGTGATTCTATCCTAATGAAAGCTCATTTTTCATTTCTTGATAGGTCATTCGGTAAGGTTTGATCAATAAGATAAGCAATTATTTTGGCATTTCAGGATTGGTATTGGGAATTTAAAGCACAAATCACTTCAGATATAGCTTTATCAAAGGATGAAAAGGATAATTGTTCCACCAAGAAGTCATAAAAGAATTGGTGTTCTTCCAGTTGTAACATGGATGCTAGCATAGCCATACCATCAACAACTTTATTTTCCATTCTTTGTATTTGTTGGAATTTGATGATGACAAAGTACTTTTTCACAGCTTCTCCCAGCTATTTTTAAGGCATCTTTTTCTCATCTTTTGCCTGATAATATCCATTTATTTGGTTGATAATGAGTTGAGAGTCACCATACACATGTAACTCTATGATTTTCCATTCCATAGAAAGCTTGAGTGCATTTACCAATGCTTCATATTATGAGATGTTATTCATGGATTAAAACATTAATTTATATGCCTTGGGTATCTTGTAACCTTAAGGAGTGATAAATAGTACTCCTGCTCCAGATCCTTGTTGTGTGAAACAGCCATCAAAATACATGTTCCATGGATATTCTCTTAAGTGCATGATTGTTTCATCTAGAAATTATCTTATCAATGGCGCATCATCTTTCAATGGTGAATCAGGTAGTTGATCTTATAGGAATTGTCCTTTGATATCCCTTCTGTCCACATACTCAATATAAAATGCACTAAGGATCAAGACCCATTTTTATAGTCTTCTGTCAATGCTATTTTACTAAAGAGATATTTGAGAGGATCTATTTTTGTAGTAAGTTTCACTTTATGCCAGAGCATGTAATCTCTCAGTTTCTGGGATGTAAAATCAACTGCTAAGAAAGCTTTTTTTATGATACTAAAATTAATTTCATAAGACACCAAGGTCCTGCTGATATAATAGATCGCTCTTTCCTTTTTATTTTCATCCTCCCATGCTAGAAATACTCCAAGCGATGTAGTCGTAGCTGAGATAAAGAGTAGTAATGGTTTTCCATCAATGGGCACCATAAGAATCAGAGGAGTAGCCAAATAATATTTTAATTCTTTGAATATTTTTTTACAATGTTCATCCCATTTGAAAGTAACACCTTTATGTAGTAGTTTTGTAAAAGGTTGCACTCTATCTGCTAGTTGGGACATAAATCTCCTGACAGACTAAAGTCTTCCTTGAAGTGTCCTCATTTGATGAATATTGCGAGGAGGTGACATTTCTAGTATATCTTTTACCTTTTTGGGGTTCACCTCAATTCCTTTAGCTGATACAATAAACCCTAAGAGTTTCCCAGATTGGACACCAAATGCACATTTCTTTAGATTAACCCTTAGTTGAAATTGCTCCATGTGGTACAGTATCTTTCTCAAGTCTTCTATGTGAGTTTTTCTTATTTTTAACTTGTCTAATGTATCATCCACATAGTCCTCCATGTTTTTGTGTATCATATCATGGAAAATTGTTGTCATAACTCTTTTGTATGTAGCGCCAGCATTCTTTAGTCCAAATAGCATGACGTTCCAGCAAAATGTTCCCCATGCGCATGTAAATGTTGTAATTTCTTGGTCCTCAGGAGAAATATTAATTTGGTTATAGCGCAAGAATCCATCCATAAGAGAATACATCTGATATCCCGCTATGAGATCTATAATAATATCAATATTTGGTAATGGTAAATCATCTTTAGGAAAAACTTAGTTTAGGTCTATAAAGTCTGTGCAGATCCTGATAGATTTATCTATTTTGGAAATTGGTACCACATTGGAAATCCATCCTGCATAAGAGATGACTCTTATAATTCCAACTTTTAATAGTTTTTCTAGTTCTTTTTTTACTAATAATGCCACATGTGGATGCATCTTCCTTAGTTATTGTTTCACTGGTTTGATTCAGGAGCTATAGATAAATAATGTATTATTAACTCAGGAGCAATTCCATCCATATCAGTGTAAGACCATGCAAAGTTCATATTCTTCTCTTTGAGGAATTTAGTGAATTGTATCTTTTCTTCTTTCGATAAGGATTGTGCAAGGTGAAAAAATTGAGGAGCTTCTGATGTTCCCAAGTGAACTGGTTGTGTAGTTTCTATTGGTACTAAAGAATATCTTTCTTGAAAGTGTTCAAGGAGGATATCAATAATCTCATCTTTTGGCATGTTAGAGAGGTTTTCACCATCAGATACATCTTTTATTTTTACCTTTTTAGAATCTCATACTCCCACAATGTGGTTTTCACCATCAGTTCTTTTCTTCTTTTTATTTTTCAATTTGTGACTAAGAAAATTGATATCCTCCTCTAACATGTTTAGGCTCTTTGCATTGGCTTAAGTGCGATAAGGTTAACAAGAATTTAGATCACATTCCAAAGTGTAGTCATTAGGGAAGTTCATGATATACTCCCACAATGTGGTTTTCACCATCAGTTCTTTTCTTCTTTCTATTTTTCTATTTGTGACTAAGAAACTTGATATCCTCCTCTGACATGTTCATGCTCCTTGTATTGGTTGAAGAGGGATAAGGTTCACAAGCATTTAGATAAAAGGCCAAAGTGTAGTCATTAGGGAATTTCATGATAGGAGTAGGATCTGAATTGGTCCAATCAATCCATTTAGGGTTTACCAAGGATAATGATTTAGAGTTAGGTAATCACAACATTGCGTCAATGTCAAGACTATTAACTGATAAGACATGTTCTGTTAAGTTGGATTCTATAGTGTTTAAGTCATTAAGAGTTGAATTGTCATTAATAGGGTCATTTTTAGTAAAATGAGGACCTAGCTCTAGTGAATCATCAGTTGATTTTTCTTCTTCTCTCATCAAATTGAAAATCATAGCTTGTATCTTTTGAATGTCCTCTAGACCTAGTAAAGCACTGGTATCTCCATCAACAATCCTGGTTAGTCGTATCTCATCTGATTCAGGGACAACAAAAGTGTTAGGGTAAGTGTTAGAAATTTCACCTCTCTCTAATGGAGATGCAAATTTGTGAATCACATCTACCTCAATGTCCATGGTAGCATCAGACAGGTTATCCCATTCATAATCATGTGAGTGTTATTTCATCATCACATCTATTTAGAAACTAGGCAATCGTTATCCGATGTACCATATTATCTACTTGTGGATCAAAGTGTGGTAAGTCTATGACATGTGAAATTGTAAGCAATTCTCCCTAGTTAGGATGTACATCTTGTTGTTGGGGTATTTCTTCTTGAGTTTCTTTTATCTGTTGGACTTTGGGAGAGTCTTATATTGTTTCCTCTACTTCTTGGACATGATTTTGTGGTAAAAAGAAAAGATGATGCTCTTGTAGTGGTACAAAACTAGGTACATATCTTTCTCCTTGATATTTGGGATACTCAGTACCAATGTGTAATAATATTTGATATGTCCATGGTACAAGTGTTCTTTCTTCTTCTTCATCATCACTTCCTTCATCAAAGATTGCACCATCTTTAGAAGTATGTTTTTATGTTTTCTTATTGAAACCTAATCTTGTTTTGTCTTTGGCATTTTTGAATTCCATGTGTATACGTTCAACAAGTCCTTTTTGTTTATCTCCTAAAGGTCTCTTCCCGTTTTATCCGATTTGTTTGAGAAGGACATATCCTTTACCATACTTTTCTGGGGATATCTCCACATGTTTTACCTCATTTTCTCTCTATTCTCCTATATAGGGCCAATCCAAGATGACTTTATCTTTTTTTTCATCCTCTTGAGAAGTAGAGGCTCTAACAATACCATTTGGTTTGTGAATGTCTTGTTCTTTTGATGCAATAGGTGTGAAATATGAGGAAGGTTTCCAATAATATCTTGGAGACACAAGAATGTTAGTCAATGATGGTGTCATGTCTAGTTTGTATTCCCCCATACCGGTTTCTTCAAGTTTTAGTGTCTTTCCAAAGCTTCTCATCACCATGTCTTTAGAGGTCTCATATATGAATTAGTTTGGGACTTCCTTATTATGAAGAACCATAATGTCTACTTTAACATTGTTACAAGTGTATCTTGAATCTACAAAAAATGTCACTTCCACCCCATTATGTGGGAATTTTATGCATTGGTGGTAAGTAGATGGCACTTATTGCATTTCATGTATCTAAGGTCTCGCTAGTAATATATTATAGACCAATAGTAGATCAAGAACTTGAAAAATCACATTGTTTTCAATTGGTCCTATTCTGATTGGTAGAACAATGAGCGCTTTGGATGATATTTCTTCTTCATCATACACCTTGATAGTTATCTTACTTCTTAAATTAATGGTTTTTTTTTAAAGACCCAATTTCTTGATTAGATTGAGAG
Source organism: Thuja plicata (assembly GCA_018584345.1). NCBI lineage: Eukaryota > Viridiplantae > Streptophyta > Pinopsida > Cupressales > Cupressaceae > Thuja > Thuja plicata. The sequence continues at coordinate 5,435,333 of MU224078.1, forward strand.
TACATATGTTCAACCCTATGCCTCCATCTATCAATACATGTTTGACACAGGATTTGTGAATCAAGGCTTCAATGTGAAGGGGTTGGTTATGTGGATGATTAAAGGACTTGTCATCTTCTTCTTAAAAGGAGAGGTAGTGTGGAGCTGAAAAATGATTGACCATTTCCTGGAACGTGTCTACATAAATGTCTTTTGGAACATTTTTGGAATGTAGGGCTTGTTCAACAACTTCCCTATGCACTGCAGAGATCTTTAGGAACTCAAATATAGAAATCTGAGCTGAGGTCCTTTGCAATTGGCCTACCAAGTTATAGTTTGCATATGGTATAGTAATTGTTTGTCTTGTTGCTATTGATTTGGGAATTGTGAAAATGGGTACTTTATAGGATGTCACTTGCTTATATAAGGAGTTATCTCCTTTGATCATGACTTGTGCTTTGATTCGAGTCACCATATTTGATAATGTTGATTTGTCTTTCACACCTTTAATAGTGATCACATTGATTGATTCATATTTAACGTCCAACATGTTGATCACATGGTCGTTATGAAAGTAAGTGTAATTCACTTCGTTTCAATTTCCTTTAGAAGCTTCCCCTTTTTCGTAGTTAAGGAATGCCTTTTTAAATGTCGTGTGATCTTCTTTAGTGGGATGTCCTTCCACCTTATTTTTTCCTCCTTCAATAAGGTCTTGTATAACATGTTTGACCTTAACACATTCATTATTCATATGTCCTTCGTTCTTATGAAAGACACAATAGGCATTGTCATTCCACCATCTTGATTTAAATTTCGATTCCCATGGTTTTGAATCAGGCATTGTGAGGACTTTGTTATTCAAGAGTGTCTTGAAAATTGTCTCAAGAGGTTCTCCCAATGGAGTGAATGTTCATTGAGGTCTAGAATTCGATGGTTTACTCTTGTTGTTCTCATTATTTTCTCTTGGTACTATTTTTTTTACCTTATCTTATTTTTTCTCTTGTAAGTTGTTCGTTAGATTGAACACCACTGGTTTAGGATTTGCATTTGATGCTTCTACCACTCCATCACTAACAACATTATTTTTCTTGTTCCACCATTTAGGTTTGTTGTTGTAGTTGTTAGATTTGTTATCACTTTGGAGGTTGATTTATCCTTTCTTGACCATAACGTCTTCCGCACGGATAGCTTGTTTTATCATTATATCAAAGCTAGGTGAAGCTTGTATTTGCAAAGAATACTTCATTTTGGGTACCAAGTTGTGAATAAAGATTTCCATATTTTCAGATTTGGGTATTTCTCTTAAGTACCTTGCAAATATTCTCCTCCACCTTTATAAAAAGTGTGTAAAGGATTCACCCGTTCTTTGTTTCATGTTACAAAGATCCATCATGGTTATGTTATGTTGTATATTATAGCAGTAATGTTGGACAAATATTTGTATTAAATCCTCAAAATACTTCCCACTTGGTGTGACTTTGTAGAACCACTCCATAGCATTTCCAGCTAGACTTCCCAGAAATAGCCTCATTAGATAAGTAGGCTCATGCATGTAGTCTATGCTTAGAGCACAAAATTCTGTAACATGGTCATATTGATCAGTTTCTCCCATGTACTTCTTGTATTTAGGTCTTTCCATCTAAGGAGAAATTGGAACCATGTTGATACTCTTGTCAAAACAAAATGGACATATGTGTTCCAAAGAGTATTTTGTTTGTTTGTTTGACCTTTTTTTTCTTGAGTATCGCAAGTTTGGATTGCATTAAGGTCAATTGTTTGGTGTGAATAGAAATAGGTTTTGGTACCTCTTTTTCCTTTAGTCTCTCAACATCATAGTCTTTGGGAATTCTTACCCCAAGAGAAGCTAGGTGTAGAAAATATTTCTCCTTGTCTTCACCAATAATCTTTTCCAAGGTCCTTTGGAATTTTCTACTCTGTTTGAGCTTGTTATACTCTTCTTCGCATATGTCCTCATCACTATTTGAGTCAAACAAAGGATGGCTGATATTTGTTTCTTTGTGACTACTTTCTCGTTTGTTTTGGTCTTGTTCAATGTTCTATTCTTCAAAATCTGTACTCCATCCTTGATGAGGAGCTTCCATTCTGGGTGAGACTTGATTGAATAAGGGATTGCAGGATGTCTCCCCCTTTTGAAACTGAAGTAATCTAAGATGTATCTCTTATTCGTCAGCAAGATATTTATTAAAATATTGTGTAGAGGATCAAAGTAAGGGTTGTACTAAAAATACAAAGTCAAAACTGAAACTACCCATAGTGTACTAGATTGCAAATTAATACAACTTGTAGGGTCAAGGGGGATCATGTCCTTATCACACCATCCCTTAACCCTAAAATTAAATTAGTTTTGGTTAGACAAGATTACTAGAGTGACTTACTTGCTCCATTCCAATTATGGCTAATAATGTGTTTCAAGGATTTATTAAACCTAAACCATTATTGGAATTCTCATAAAAATGATCCTACTAATGCTTAGTACTTATTTAATAAAAATAAAAATACTAGAATAATTTACCCTTTACAAGTGATTCCACAAAAATACTATCTTTATGATGGCCAATATACTGGCCACATATATTGGTCTCATAAAAATAACATTATTGAGTCAAATATTATTTCTTTGAATTTTTAATTGATGGCTAATTAAAATTTATTTTTGTGTATAAAATTTAATTAGCTATTTGAATATCAAGAATTAAAAATCTGATTATGAGATTAGAAACAAATAAATGTTGAGTTTTCAAATTTTCAATAAATAAAACTAAATTAAATAATTAAATTATTAATACACTATTTTTTTTTTAAATTCTGATTAAACCTCTTTTAAAAGTCGATTATATTATAGGTAATAACATTTAAAATCTGTTTGCTAATAATAACTATACAAATAGAGTAATTGTTTATAAATCAATTAATTTAAAAGACATCAACTTTTAAATTTCTAGTAATAATTAACTTAGTTTAAATTATCTTTACTCCAAGATTAAATTTTTCTATAGCCTTGTAGATAATAAGGTCGATTAAATAAATAAATATAGAATGAAAATCTATTAATTTAAATATCCCAATGTTATTTCACATGTCATAACATTAAAATATTACATCCACCAATAATTTTCTTAAGTCAACTTTATAATAAATAAAAATTAAATTTTACAAAAGCACAAATCAAATTTGCTTTTTAGAAACAAACAATAAAATTTTCCTGCAAAAAGCCACTATTCTTCAAAAAGAATAAGACAAAAAATAATTTTCCCTCTCATAATTTGCATGCCCTTACCCTAATTTGAAATTAGGGATAGGGCAAAAAATATGAAGAGACAAAGAGATGATTTTGCCTCTTTTCTCATTTTCTTTTCACCTCTCTTACAAACCCTAGGTCAAGCCATGATTTTTTTTTGTGTGTAGGTCGGATATGGCTCAAAGGAAAGACAAGGCCTACATATAATGAATGTCTATAAATATATTCTACAAATCTATATGTATATATTATGTGATATATATACAAATACATTTATAAATATATTTATTATTGAAAACTACAATATAGGTGGCGGCTGCAGAGAGGTATACATTTTATTTGCTTGTTGTTTGAGCTTGTTCACAATGGTTCACTGTATTTCATTTATGATTTTTTTTTTAAATTATAAATGCAAAAAAAAAAAAAAATTGAGGGGA
>MU224078.1:5439166-5449984 GCA_018584345.1 Thuja plicata
TATATATATATATATATATATATACACACACACACACTCCAATGTATGTTTTTCAGATTATAGAGAGTAAAAAAAATCTACATGTATCAACAGAAATGTAAATATTTGAATGATGTATATATATGTTGTTCATCATATATTTGCATAAAACTAACATAAATGTGATTGTATATATATTTCTATTTATAAATACATTTTATCACTAGATGATCTATTCTTTAAAAAATATGAGCGTGTATATTTGAGAGTAATGCATAAAATCCACTTAAAGATTTTAGCATACTTATATAAAAAAATCAGAATGTTTATTTTATATATTTATGGTTTTATGAGTATCTAAAAAAAATCTGAATGTTAATCTTAGGAGAAACTAAAAAATCATAATGTAATGTTTTTTTCTAGGAGTGACAGAAAAATTTGAATTTTCATTTTAAACTAATTTCCAGATTTAATATCTAAGTGTAAATAACATACACTGGTAGAAATTTAAATCAAATACATGCATATAGAAATTTTATTGAACATTTTATTCTAAGTAAGGAAATGCATAAGAAAATGTGTAAATTTATACACAAAGGCTAGTAATCAATATTCTAAATCTCCTTTTTTTTACTGAATATTACATTTCTTTTCACTAGCTTTCTCTCTATCCTTATTTTATTGTAGCTCCAAATTTCATTTTTTTTAAGAAAAGAAAGATAATACTAAACTGAAAAACTTCAAATGCACTTTCATAGGGCTTTCTAAGATATCATACTTGAACATTCACAAAACTCTTTTTTTTTTAAATATATAACAAGGATCACATAAACATAACTTTACTCATAATAATGAAACTTAATATATTCAAGAGCGTAAACATTAAAATCTAAATAATTCATGACTAACTAAACTACCATTGGATCACAATTTTATATATTTCTAGCCGCATGGCTTCACATGTTTTCCCTCTAAATTTCATACTCTAAAACTCTAAAACTTCATAAGAGCTCCAAGCTTTGTAATCTACAATAAGAAGGAACACAAAATGACTATGAGATTCTCACCTCCCAACCTAGGCCTCTAAGAGGCCACCCCCGAGCTTGGGGAACCAAAACAAAGGAGGGTTACAAACATACAAAAAACAACAATACAAAAAAATTAACATTCACAAAGACTCCCAACAAAGGTATTTACAATGGGTTTATCATTGAACTTAAAATGGGGTGAAGTGGACCAAGTACCCAAGGGGATAAAGCCAATCCCAAAAGCAATATACAAATCCCTCACAAGGTTTATCAAAACACCATCTTAACTCCTACCCTCATTTACCAACACCACCATTATGACCCCCATGGCTACAAGCCAAAAGAACATCCTTATGACCCCCAAGAAAAGAACAACAAAGGATGGTTTCATGGAGCCCATACTCCATGATTTCTCCCTCTCCTCCTTGAGGAGAGACTCTACACCCAAAGGCTGTCAGAACTCCTTCACCCCCAATGCTACTCTTCCCTCCCAATGTTGAGTGGGCCTTGAGACTCCCATTAACAACCAACAACAAAAAAATAAAATAACACAATAATTTTTTTCACAAATCATTGAACTTGAACTCAAAGCATATCTACATCCTCAAGCACACTAACATACTACATCCATTTTCATTTGCAACACAAAATGCAAAAAGTAATAAAATGCAATATGTCCACCAATCTAGTTCCAAGCTTATGGAAATAAATTTGTTGAAGAGCTCCCTTAAAGCCTAATTCCTCCTTTTCCAAGCTTCACCAATTCTAACCAAGTTTTTAAGTTAGAGAGTGGGTGTTCAAATTCTCCAACATGGAGAGTCACCACTAAAAAGGCCACTAGAAACTCATGCAGAAAAAGAAAGACTCTAATTGGTTTCTCTTCCCTAAGCCTCTTACAAATTTATAAAAATGGACCCAAAAATAGAAACTCCAAAAGGGAATTAAGGTCTTTGCATCAAAATGGAAGGTGGTCTATCCAAGATCATGCTTCCAAAAGTTGATTTTCGTCCAACTTGAAAATCCAAATTTTGGAAGGGTTTATTGGTCAACCAAGGGTTATCCTAGGGTTAAAAATAACCCTTGCCCAAAGGTATAACAAGTGGGCTACCTAAAAATGACCCTAACACACCCCTAGGCCCTTTTCTAACCCCCCAAAAATCTACTAAAAGCATACTCACGAAATTCCATTGAAGTGACCAAACCTCCAGCTCTCTAATCAAGGAAAACACATGGGGGTCTACTTGGTACTAACCTGGGTAGGTAGGAACCCAATTCCCAAGTGAACATGTCATGGTCTTAAGTACATACACAAGTGTCAAGTGACAGATACAAACACTTACACATCAATAGACACATGGAATATCCATTTGAGCTTAAAGCACTAAAAATTTAAATATGAAAATAACATTCATGAACTAAATTCAAACAATCAAACATTTACATTTATAAATTAAAATATGATACAATGAGGTCTTGTCTCTCATTAGGCGCAACCTTGGGTTAAACTGAGTTCACATATACCTATGTTTGGTTCCCCAAATTTAATACCATGGTCTCATACCTGCACAATGAATCCAAATATCAGTAGTCCAAGGAGATAAAATAGACTTCATAAAGAAAATAAATAATATTCAAAACCTTAAGGAAACATCTACATACTAAATTTATTACCTAAGATCATAAGCAATAATAATTTCATTTAAGCATATATCATAAAGTAGGATTCACATTGCATGATAACTAAATTAAATGTTAGTTTCTAATAATTCTCATATAATCACTAATCCATCACATAATCATAATTTTTTTCCAAATCAAATATCTTGACTTAAAAGGTCCATAATAGAAACATAATATAGTCCATCAGGTGCATCATAAAGTATTATGTATCCAACATTCAAAATGATAATTCATGACATAAAGCATAAAATCCATAAAGTCCATATGTTAGAAAGTGGTCAATTTTGTATAAATGTGATTCAAATTTTGGTTTTTATTTATGGCAACACATCAAGGTTTCAGATTGATTCCTGTATAGATAAGTTTTGATGATTCAGAAATCAACTAAGTATAGAAGCAAAGATACAGAAGTGTTTTAGATGTTGAAGATCAAGATTGATGATTTAGGGAAAGAGAGCTTAGGGGAAGATAGTATAGGGTATGTATGATCTCCACCTAAGATGATTTGGATTTGGTTAAGTCTACGGTGAGTTATAAAGAAATGAAGATAGACAGACTGCAATAGAACAACGATATAGAGCAGTTAGACAATAGTTAAGATTGAGGGAGTATGACTTGGACTCCAGACAATCAAAGTTGTATTTTGGTTGTTGATAACCTTCACATTGACTATGCAAGAGCCCCGACTATGCATTTTATATTTACTATATTAAATGTATTTTGTATTGAAGTTTGACTTTGTAATATTTGTAATATTCATATTGGGAGCCAACTTTGTAAAGTTGTGAGATATATATGTAAGATATTTTTGATAAAGATAGATGTTGGTTGTTGTAGTGAGTTGGATGAATGATTGATAAAATAGTAGAGTAGAAAATGACATAGATCATTGGACAACTATAAAAAAACTATTTAAGCACCAGTGTTGCTTGTTTTATTCATGACTGAGAACACTTTGTAACCTAAATTATCTTTTAAGAGTTGTAAGCTCAGCTGGCCCCTAATAGGGTGTTGTGAACTTTTAACAAGGTTGTAATTTTTTTAACAAATAAATGTGCTATGTAATATTCATCTCCTAACAGGGCTAGGTCTCCTAACAGGGACATTATACTTTAGTACATGCTTGTGGGTACCATTCTCACAGTGGTTTTCCCTTGGCCAGGGTTTCCTCAAAAACAAAATATGGTGTTATGAGTACTGTGTCATTTGCTTATGTTCTTTTCTTTACTACAAGTCTATGGTTAATATTTAAATTGTTAATATTTAACAATAATGGTTGGTAAATTTAAATTTAATGTGTAACTTACAATGTCTCAAATACGTTAGAATGGGTAATTTTGATATCTTCCATTATTTTCTCCCAATGTTCTTTCAACTGTTCTAGTGCCATGTGTTTCAGCTCTAGTCTTGCATGCATATCATAAATGTTGTCTAGGACAGACATCATAGGGGTGGCAATTAGAGAATTTGCCTGTGTCATATTTTGTTGCAGTAGTGTAAGTGTTGGTAAGATCTTAACTTGGAGCTTATTGAACTCATCTTTGTACTTCATCTCTACAAATTGAATGTCCTATCTTTGTTTCCTATCCTGTATGATTTATTGATTGTACAATTTAAGTGCTTCTTCTGTGTTGGCTAGATTTTGTGCACTGGAATGAAGATCAACATCTATTTTTGCTATCTTTTCAGTATACTCCTTAGTGAGTTGATCTAAAATGCACAATTTCTTGATTAAGGTAATAGCTTCTGATAAAATTGTGTCAATTGTACTTACCAGTTCAGATAGCTTGACCTTTTTCAGTGCCACTTCCCATCTTATCTTCTCTCTGAGCTTTAATTCATACTTTTGTTCAAGTCTCTCTTCCATAGTCTTCTCAACATCGATATTTTGAGATGTTATTGCATCTATGAGTGTGACCAGTTGATCAATGATTGGAGCTTTTTGATCAATATCTATGTCTGGTACAATTTGTTGAAGTATATTTCTTTCTACTTCTAGTACCTTGGCCTCTTTTTCCGCTATCTTCAGCTTGTCCTAAAATGGCTTTTCTCTCATAGATCTTTGCATATTTTATCAATGTTGTCAGATCCAATGTTCATGGATCACAAACTGGAATATCAATAATTTCATCCAAAGGTACTAGATTTTTATTCTTTCCTTTCTTCTTCTTTGAGATTTGAGGGGATTCAGATGTATGAACTACCATAGCTAGTTCATTTGTTCACTCTGAATTTCTAGGGGAAGGTTTTGTTGATGATGCATCTTGTGTCTTCTACTCTATGGGCACATGTTGGTTATGTGAAGACATCTCTTCATTAACCTTGGGTATTTCTGTAGAATGTGCTCCTGATTTCTTTTCAATCTCATCCTTCTTTCCTTCTTCACCTTTCTCTGAAGGCTTTTCCCCTTTTTCATTTTGAGTGTTTTATTTATTCTGATCAGTAGATGTATTCTTTTGATCATCGATTGTAGCTTGCTCTGCAGTAGTATTTTTTTTCCCTTTGGCTTCTTCATCACCCTTGTCTCTGGGTGTGCTTGTTTCCTTTTCGGTTGATCCATTATTGCCCTCTAGTATGTTTATTTCCTTAATTAGGACAGGAATGTTACTTTGAGTTGGGGCTTGGGCTTTGTCAGTATTGGTGTCCTGCCTTTTGGTTAGAGCCTTGTAAGCAGTGACATCTTCATCTTTTTGTATATCTTGTGCAAGGTCTTGCACGTTTGAGTGCATGATTGATGTGTCCTACATTTGTTCATCAGCAATGTCAACAATCTTGCCGTTTAATTTATTCAGTACTTGATGGATTCGTTGATCCTTAAGTGTGATAAATATCACATCATCTTTTTTCTTTGGATCATTGTTAGAATCATAGTGAGTGATATCTTGGATATTATTATCTATGCCTGTATCTAAGTTTGTAGGCTCATCATCACTTTCTTGATTGTCCAGAGAAATATGTTGAGGACTTGCACTTTCTGTCTCTTCCTCTCTGTGAGGTGTGTTTGTGAGAAGTAATTATTTCTCAATACTTGTTGACTCTACTAGTAGATCTAGGAGATGTCTCTATTTGGTTTCTGTCATATAATCCATTTCTATAAACTTGTTCCCTAAAACTTTGTAAGCCCTTATTTTGGCTATAAATTTTCTTGAGTACTTCTTTAGTACTTCTTGTATCTCTTCAAATTTGGATTTAGGAGGCATCAGTCTCACAAGAACTCATTCTCTTTCTTCTCTCTCTATTTTCAAGGCATATGACCATTGTTTGTATACCCTTTTACCTAGCTCTTTAGGTATTTTATTTTCAATTTCAGCAAGGGCATACTTTCTCTTGATCATTGATTTTATGACTGCCTCTTGTATTTTATTCTGATCCTTTGGATTCAGTGTATCCCATTGCCAGATCCTTTTATCATTCATTGTGCCATGAGTAGCAATTGATTTGGCAGCCTCATCTACGATTTGGTTTCTAAATTTATTCTTTACTTCGTCTGGTTTATCATCTTTGGTGTCTTCCAAGTCAGCGTGTGTCCTAAAAAAATCTTTTTCTCTTCTTTGGTGGTGTGGTTTTGACAGGTTGTTGTCTTGTTCTTTTTGTTGGCTACTTCCTTATATAGGTCCTTACTTGACCTTTCTTAAGTGTTTTAGTATCGGTAGCAGCAATTTGAATTCATGTTCTTTCCTTCTTTGCAGGAGGTGGAGATGGAGGTGTGTCAGATTCAATAGCCTCTATATCTTATTTCCTTTTTTCTAGTTCTTCATCGATGGTGCCCTGTTCATCAGTTTCCTCCTGTTGATCCTGCTCTTCTTCTGAGACCAATAGAATCTTCTTAAGATTCTTAATCATTTTATCTTTCTTTTTAATAGTATATTTGACTTCTAGGCCATGTTTTATCCTAGATTTGGCCTCCTCATATGTTCCAAACCTTGGTTGTTTCTTATCAATGGGCTCATTGAGAAGTGCCTCAATTGTACTTGAAGCTTTCAATCAATATTGATCTCATAGTCTAATTGTAATAACCAAGCTGTTCTTGGTACAATCGGCTTGATATGTGTGTATTATGTGTCTGCCATGAAATATATCTCATCTTTGTGTTTTTCAACTAGTTTTTCAGGAATCCTAGTTCTTTCCATCATCTTTTCCTTGAACTCAAGGAAGTATGTAGACATGATAGACTCAAATTTGTCTCCTAGTGACTTAACAAGTTCACTAATATGTTGGGTTACCGGTTTGGTAGAGTCCCATACAAATTTTCCTACTGAAGGAAAGTATTCTTGAAAAGAGAAAAATATACACATGATAAGTGATCCAAACTTACATGTGTTTCTCTTTGCAGACCTGATTTTGATCATATTTTCATCAATTTGTTTCAATGGGATCTCACACATATCCATTTGAATTCCTTTTTTTACAATCTTGTAAGTTGTGCTTACTACTGTTGCAGAAATGATTTTCATTCTGCTAGCCTGAATTTTTTTTGTATCCAATAACACATGCACCAAATTTTAACTCTTCATCGATGATTGTGTTTACTTTGAGACCTCTGTTGTCTACTTCTACATTGGTGATTTTAGTAAATTCTTTCATGGATGGATGCTTGTGTGCCCTAGGCTTGTCAGTTATTGGATAACTAGTGACAACATGAAGAACATCCTTTGTTATTTACTTGGGTTGGTCTAGCCATAGTTTTTTTTCATGCATCCTGCTCAAGACTAACTTAATCCATTCTATCTTGAATTCCCTCAGGAAATGTAGGGCATTGGTTAACCCTTTGACATTCAAGTGTTTTTGTTCTTCTTTTATTTTTCCTTCGACATCACATAGATTCTTAAAATATTCATCCATTTCTAGACCACCTATCTTTGAGATCTTGCAGTGAATGTAAGACCTAACATCTTCTATGAGAAAAACCCTAGGCGGAATTTTTGAAAATGTGTCAGCTTCATCAGGTTTTGATGCAATTTTTGGACAGATCTTGTACTTAGGTTCTACACACATGCTATTCTTGAACAGTTTCCCCACATTCTTCTTTTCATTCTTCAACTTAGCAGTTGTTGATGTGGTTGTCATTGTTTTCTAAGTGCTTAGGGTTTTCTTTGAAATTAGGGCTTTTCTTGACAAAATAATGACAAAGATCTTTCAGTGCCTTTGGTACTTACTTTGATTCACAATAGTGATGAGGAATCTATTATCTATGTGCTAAATCAATCTGTAGATGCTTCTTCTTTCTTCTCTTTAATCACTTTGATGTCGCTCTGCTTTCTCTCCAAATTGTGGGTAAAAAATGAAGTTATCTCGTCCACTATTTATAGACTTTTTGACCTAAGTCTTTGTAATAAATGCTCAACAATGTGTTGGGACATGACGAAGGGTTTCATCAGGAAGATGTTTCCAATCATCATCGGTGAAGATATAATGCTTTGGGAAGTTGTTTAACCACTTTGATTTTACCAACGGATATCAGTGTTCTGTCATGACCGCTTCTGAACTTTGCTTTCTTACCGATGGTCATCGGGTTAAATTGGCAATTTACCATATTTACTAGTGGACCGACAATTTATGGTAAGCCTAAATGCTTTATTGTGTTCACTGATGATTTTTGGTAAGTGTTTACTGATGGTGTTGCATTCATAGATTAGTAACAAGTAAAGTAATATGCATCTTTGGTGCAGGAGCACACCTAACTCAAACCCTTAGCTCTTTATTTTTTGCATGTACTGACTCTAGCCAAGTCAGGAGAGTGTGTGTGGACCTTAGAAGGTCTTTTTTTTTCCCTAAGATGGATATGACTAGGTCAATCCATGTCTAGCTAGGTTTCTTAGTTGGTTTCCTGATTTTTTGTTAACACTGTTGATTAACAATGTGTCGGTTAACACTATGTCGGTTAACACTGTGTCTATTAACAATGTCGGTTAACACTGTGTCAGTTAACACTATCAGTTAACACTATGCCGGTTAACACCGTTGGGTATCACTGGCACTGGTTTAGACTGGTCATCGGTTTTGCATTACTGATTGTCGGTAAAGTCAGTCGTAGCAGCCTGCGAGAAGTGAATCTTGTCTTTTATGGATAGTATGGTCAATTGTAATGGTCCCTAAAGAGATTCTTGTGAATATGTGGGCAGTTAGGGGTCATTTCAATGAGAGGATGGTTATTAATAACATCCCAAGCCTTCATTTTAGAGATGGAGAAGAGAAAGTAGAGATTGAAGAAAAGAGAAGCTACAGGAAATCACAGAGTTGCAGATTATTGTACTGTTTTGTTTTGTTTCCAGTAATGAGAAGTTGTAGATAGTGTATTTAGTGGATATCAACCTTCTTTTCTCATTTTGCATGCAATTAGATTATTTATTTTATTTTCTATTTTGTAAGTTCTTAGTTCTTCACCCATTCTGGGTTGTAAGCAGTAATGGCCCCTTGAGGTTCCTGAATCCATGGTGAGAATCATGTGTTGGGATGGAACTTGAGAGGAGCCCTTGTACATATTTTTATTTTTGTTTTCTATAGGAGAAGCAGCAGAAAAGAGTCCGGAGATCTTATCCTAGGCGAGCTTGGTAATAGTCCGGCTAGGGAAGAGAATGAGAACAATGTTCTAAAAACATTGGTTGAATGAATCTATTTGTGTAGGTTCAGCAAGGAGGAGATGAAAAGTACTTTGATGGGGACTGAGTCTTGAAGAGGAGGTCAAGTTAAGAGTGACTTACCTCAGTTTAGGGTTGTGAACACCCTAAGAGATCTATGAGAAAGATCTCAGAATAGAGCCAAGCTAGTTCTATAGTAGCAACAAGACTACTGTCCACATCATATTGGTATCAGAGCCTATATTGATTGGGCTTGTGGTAGATGTTCCAGCCAACAATATCAGTAGGTGAAAACAAGATGGTCACCAATGTAGAGCTTGCAATGGAAGTAGATGAACATAAGAGAGTGATAGAGGATCAAAGGGAAAGGAGTAGACTCCTTGAAGAAGCCCTGGATGAGATGAAGATAAAACTTCAAGAAGTTGCAGATGAAACTAAAAGCAAAGATGGAGATGAAGTCAGCAGCAGCAAAGGGAAGCAGAAAGTTGATGAAGAAGACTTGATACCTGAACCAGACCCTCCAATGAATGAGGAGCCATTTCTAAAAGCTCTCAGAGCCCTAGGAGGCAAAAGTCTTGAAGGAATTCCATTCTTTAATGGAAAAATGGATAGTGAACTAGTTGTGGAATGGATAGAAGGTATTGAGAATCATTTTGAATGTTAGGGCATAACTGAAGCACAGAAGGTAAAAGTTGCAAAGTCAAGGTTAAGAGGTTCAACATTAACATGGTGGAAATACCTCCAAGAAGAGAGGGAGAAGATGGGTAAGCATCCAATTTTGAATTGGAAGGCTATGTTAAACAAGGTAAAGGAGCAATACCTACCTGAGGATTATGAAATCTAGCTACAGAAGAAGAGGCAGAGTTTGAAGCAAAAATATTTTTATGTGGCTACATATACTGAAGAATTCCAGAAGTTGTGCTTGAGGTCAAGAGTCCAAGAGGATGAGACTATCAAGGTAGCTAGGTATCTTGGAGGCCTAAAATGTAATATCCAAGAGGAAATCAATTTGTGGATTCCCACAACCATCCATAAGTGTTTCCAACTTGCATTAAAAGTGGAAGAGAAGAACAAAAGGAAATCAGAATCAAAATTCAGAGGGGGAGGAAGAGTTAGAGAAGGAAGAGGACAAGGAGGCTATGGTGGAAGAGGATCAGTTTCAAGGTAGAAAAGTGAGAACAAGCTCACTAAAAATCAATAAGGAAACTCAAGTAGAGGAGGTTCCAACAGAGGTAGAGGTTCTAACACTAGTTGGAGAGGAAGGAGCAGCAACAATCAAGGAAGAGGAGCATCCTACTTTGCCGCCATGAAGTGCTACCACTACAATCAGCAAGGGTATCCTGCCTATAGGTGTCCTTTAAAGGGTTCTACTTCCCAAGGAGGTGGAAAAAGAGTTAACTATGTCCAAGAAGAATCAAGTTGCAGTAGCAAGCCATCAGAGGTACCTTTAGAATCAGAAGAAGGTGAGAACCTCATGATGAGGAGGACCTTAATCAGAGAGCCAAGCAAAGAAGAACCAAGCCAAAGGAGAGCACTCTTTAGAGTGAAGTGCA
>MU224078.1:5459603-5475515 GCA_018584345.1 Thuja plicata
TTATTCAACCCAAAAACATAATACACAATGCTTCCAAACAAATTGTCTTAAGCGTGTTTACAAAAATGTTTAATATATGATTACAAACTTAATACAATAGGTGCTTATCCTTTAAATAACAAAAGATTACATGCTAATCAAAATGATGAAGTCGGCTTCATACTCTGTATTCTGGACTGCTAGTGTACTTGTTCTTTCTGTAACTTGTCCGTACTGCCATTATGTACCATGCATGTATAGGGTAAGCATAATAAAATACCATAGAGCTTAAGTCTAAATGCACATATCCTGATGTGGTCGTACCCACGTGCGTGGATGCCCTGATCGACTGTAAGTCACTGTTCTGTTCTATCTTCTACACTTAGTAAATTTTTCACTTCATAGTTTACTGTCAAAACTTCATATGACTTTATTTCCATAATGAAAACACAAAATAAGCTATATACTCCTTGGGAGTCAAATTTCCAATAATCTCCCCCTTTGTCATTAATGGCAAGAAAAGAATGTGGCCAAGTTACTCAAAATTGACTAATACCCAAAAACTATATATCATTAAACTTTATAATATATACTACTCCCCATATATACACATATTCCTTTTATATTACTCCCCCTTTTACATTAATGACAAAGGTGTCAAAATTGTAAGTCTCTAGATACTTACTCCATATATACATCTGGATATAAAACCTGAAGACTCTTTATCTCTTGCTTCCAGAATGCCTTCATTGCATCAACTGTCTGGAGAAGGGTGCATAGAGCATAAGTGAGGTTCTCCATTTTTATCAGGTCCATGCAGGGACCTTGATCATATATGAAAATAGTGGCATCAATCTTTTTGATGTTCTCATCGAGAACTACCAAGGAGGGTGCTAGTGCATTTCTCAGTTGGGTCTGTCTAATTCTTATCTTATTAATCTTGATTTTTTCCTTTTCAATCTTGTCAAGATGACCTTGATAGATACTGTTGTAGATGTTCATGTCTTGCATGGATGTCTTGACTGATTTCATAATACTGTCAACCAAGATATCTGCCTCCTCTATCTTCTTGATATGTTTAGAGGTGAATTTCACCCTGTCCATGCAGTTGGCTATTACATTTCTGCCTTTAGTTGCCAACTCTTTCAACATAGACTGACCAATCTTCAATGACTTTAAGTCTAAGGAAAAATTCTTAACTAGTTCATTCAACCTTTCCTTTTTGTACTCATCTTCTGCGATTCTAGTAGCTGAGTCTGCTAAGCTTGTAAAATGTGCTTTGAAGCTTGTTAGTATACTCTCTACATCATCCATAGACTGAATTTTTGCTACTTTTTTGTCCATAGATACAAGGTCATTCAGAATGTTTACTGATTCAAAGAAAAGAGGATTCCTCATAACCTATTTCTCTTTAGCCTTTTCCATTGCTAGGACACTGATCTTGATCAGGTCTTCTTCTCCCCAAGCATCTAAACTTGCTGAGTCAGTAGTTAAACTTGAAAACAATGAGGTAGATGGTTAAATGGATGGTGTGAATATGGTATTCTGACTAGTATCCATGCATTCACTTTTAACTGGGATTTCCATGACTAGTGTCTCTTTTTTTTATTATCTTCCTCTTTGTTCAAGTCTGTTGAATCTATAGAGGGAACTTTATCTTTTTACAAAGATGTATCATAAGTGCATGCCTTCTCTGTCTCTTCTAAGTTTACAAATGCTTTTTCAACCTTATCCATATCATTATCAGAAGCGGTCATAGATATCTTAATATCATCAATCACTATTGTATCCCCTAAATCTTTTGTTGTATTAGAGGCTATTGAGACTGAGGGCACTGAAACCTGTGGACCTATCTTAGGTGCATTATGAAATGATGGTTTTTCAACCTGTTTAAGAGGAACTGGAGTTTCCTTAGCTATAGGCATTGTCAATGGATACATGTCTATCGAAAAACACCCACTCAAATGATTTATGATTCTCTTCACCAACCAGATCATACTCCTTGTTCATGATATGAAAAATTCTTGTTTTGGTTCTTACGTGCGGCTTTACTAAATCCAATAAGATGAATTTTTCATCATGCAAGCACACTGGGAGAAGACTATCCAATGTTTCTTCTCTTATCCTCATATCCTCTTCAATTTCTTGTCTCTTTAACATATCAAGTATGTTCCATACCTTGTCTAGTATGATAGCCTTAAGTTCCAATACAGTCCTTGTGAACTTAATCATATGAGAGATGATCATAGAGTGAATCTATGATTTGTCTATCTCTTGATATTTTCATATACATTCTTGAGAGACTCTAGTCTTCCTTCATTGGCAATTCTATTCCTTAAGAAATTAAGACTAGGTCTGAAACCTACCTCAGGAGGAGCTTGTGTGTTCTTTATCTTGCTCCTTGTATTTCTTGAGGAGGAATGACTAGTGGGTGCTTTCTTCCTTCCTCTAGACATCTTGCTAGGTACTGATGGTGGAGATGCATCCAGATCAATGGTGGTTGATGGCACATATGTATCTTAATTTGATTTATTCTTCTTCTTCTTGGGCATATCATCAATCTTTTCTCTTTTTACTTCTATGGGAGTTTTCTCAAGTTCTTTGGCTATCTTAGCTTCTCTAGCTCTATCAAGATCGTCTTGTGTAATACCATGAACTTTTAGGATATTTGAGGCAATCCTAGATGCCTTCCTTTTGTTCTCAGCACTGTATAAGATAGAATCAACTTGTTCTATCTTTTCTCTATAAGTGCCCCATCTAGGTTCACTGGGATCTTTGGGAGCACATAGGATAACTTGTGCATAACCTTCCAAAATATGTTCTTCGACTTCATAACCAACAGGGTGAATCCATTTTGTCCTAGGTTTAACTACCTCCATACAAGTATAGTCAGTCTCCACCATGAAGAATATGGTGTCTTTGTACTTCTCAACTATTTTATCAGGTATCCTGAACCTTTTCTGCATCTTGATCATGAACGTCTTGATTTCTATGTCCATAGAATCCTTCACACTACTCTCTGATGTGGCTTTTAGTGAAATTTGTGACATAGTGGGTTTTCTTCTGTCTAGGTAGAGATTTGCGACCTTTCCTACTATGTGGAAGTAGAGATATATGATCAGTGAACCAAACCTGAATATTTTTCTCTTGTCATGCTTGATAGCTCAGATGTTTTCAATCAATTGAGCATGCAATATCTCACATAGGTTGTACTTAGTATTGTCTTTCACCATTTTTATTGCTGCTAAGACAGTGGCTACAGATACATTGTTTAGTATGCTTGCGTGCTGAACTTTATAACCTAGTATCATGGTAACCATCTTTATGTCATCTTCCTTGATGGGATCAATTGTCATACCACACCTATCACTCCTGGATAAGCATGCTTTGTCAACTTGTTTCTTAACATCTTTACTAGTTGGAAGAAATGGTCCATTTTTGGATAGTCCAGTCATCTCATGAATTAGATCAGCAGTGATGCAGATAGGAACCTCACCTATCCAGTATAGATCATCATGTATCTTGGATGGTAATATCTTCACCCATTCTGGCTCATAGAACTTGGTGGTACCCTAAATTTTGATAATTTAGAAGTCCCAATCCATTATCAAGAAGCATGTTTCCTCATACTAAAAAGGATCAAAGGAAGGAAGCTTTATGACACAAATAAATAGAACTAACTAATCGAAGCCTTTAGAAAATGCTGGAATTTAGACCTACTACAAATATGATTTCAACAGAGGATAAAGATGGTTGAATTTTAAAAATCTAAAAATGACCCAGTTCGGAAAATCAAATTTCCTATCTCCAGCAGAAATATTAGATTTTCATGAGGTGTTTTGGATTTTTGACCAAAGCCAAATCTGAAAGTTAGGTAGTTATTTTTTAGTTAGTTAATTGTTTTTTCAAAATAATTTATAATAAGAGTTGTGTCTTTTCACCCTAAAAAGGTGTGAAAGCCATTCAAACACACACACACACACACACACACACACACACACACACACACACACACACACATATATATATACATAATGTAAAATGTAAAGAGAGAGGAATATAATATAATACAATTTCACATATTGGGATAGTTTTTAATCAACAAATATAACATTGACCTGGATGTACTATTTTTTCAAAATCAATAAAGATAAGTCCTTTTTCTTTCACATGTGTAATAGTTTCATTATCATTTTACAATTACTCCCTCAGATAAACCAATAGAACTTCTTCAAAGTGATATTTTGATGTGCATGCTTCCTGATTTGATTCATAGTCTATATTTTCAATCAGTTTTCTCATTTTGTGTGGTTAAATTCCATTGATTGAGGCCTTAGTTAATTGGTCTATCATCTGAGAGGTATTACCCATTTGAAATATCTCTGAATTTGTTTTAGGTTGCATGTACATTCCATAACACCTTTCAAGTAATAAGTTTTCTTGTAGAACTTTCTCTGAGGTTGAACATAAGATTGGAATGATCTTGACTCTATTGTCTAATCATTATTTGGATTATAGTTATTCAGTTCATTGTTTATAGTTTTAAGATATCTTATCTATCTATTGATTTCAAATTACATACACATTTACTAAACATTATTTCAATTACATAAAGTATTTCAGTTTACAGTTCATGATATATTGCTTTCAGTTAGATTTCTTTCAAGTTCCTTGCCATACTTGAGAGAGAAGGTTGAAGTGTTTCTTATCTGCTATAAAAAGCCTTGTAACTTGAAGGATAAGTCAAGGTATAGGCCTACCTACCTTGGTTTTGCAGAGCCAGAATTGAAAAAGTTCCAACCTTGCCTTGGTTGTGACTTGTTAGTTGGCTAAATCACTGGGGTTTCCCAACATTGGATTGCCAAGTCCATAGGAAATCCAATCTATCTATTTGAGAACCAAAAAATTAGTGACTCTACTAGGGAGTTGTTCAAAATAACATTTTTTTATTTTACCTAGAAGCTTTGGTGATATATTTAAGACTCTACTGGGAGAAGAGAACTCAGAATACAATAAGTATTTTCCTTCTGATAAGAAGGTGGTGACTCTATTGAAAAAAAGAATTTTAGTCAGTGACTCTACTGAGGGAGAAGACTCAGAAGGAGATGGTGGATTAATTTTTCATATGTATCCATCATTTCAAAGAAATCCCTTTATTCCATATGGTATCAGGCCATTGGATCTTAGGAGATTTCAATGCATCCCAAATAAGTTATCCCCTAAAATTTTACAACTTCTACCAAAGTTCCATGGAAAATGGGATGAATCGACACTACAAAACTTGGATGCATTTTATACATTCATAGAAGATTATGAGGTTTCTACAGATCATCAGGTAATGAGGCTATTTTTTAGGACATTAAAAGACAATGCCAGAAAAGTATATGAATCACTACCCACACAATGTATCTCATCATGGAGATTGTTTGAGAAATGGTTTCTTTATATGTTTCATGATGATAGTGGTGAAGAAGACAACATGTGATATGAACGATATGAAGACCAATGTTGTAGTATGGAAGAAGATCCAAATTACATTGTGGAAGAAGAATTGTACATGTCCCCTTTGGATACATTCTTCAATTTGGAAATATTTGAAGGAGAATCTGCAATACATTTGTTCATGAGAATGATAAGGATTTATCGGAAAATACCTTCAGATAATAGGCCTTTTGGAAGGGAATTAATTGATAAACTTCACGAGTTAGGAATATATGATGATTCTCAACTGATAATTTTTTTTTAGAAAGTATGTGAGGAATTAAGAAAAGAAAAAAATAAGGACATAGAGGAAGAATCTTACATGTCCCCTTTGGATACATTCTTCAGTTTGGAAAGATATAAAGGTGAACCTGCACTACATTTGTTCATGAGAATGAAAAAGATCTATCGGGAAATACCTTCAGATATCAGGCCTCTAGGAAGGGAATTAATGGATAAACTTTGTGAGTTAGGAATCTACGATGATTCTCAACTATTAGTTTTTCTTGAGAAAATATGTGATGTATTGAGGGAAGAAAAGAATGATGACATAGAGGAAGAAATTTTGGATCAGGTTGAAGAAGAATCTATACATGATGAAATGTGTATGGAAATAGGTATCAATGACCATGAGGAAGAAGATCTTCTCAGTATAGAAGAAATCTCATGTTTACTAGACATTGAATATCAAAAACATGTTGAGAAGAGATGTCAAATTTTTTTCTCAATGCACCATGATAAGAAACTTGATGGATCAGTCCATACTCAGGGGGTACTAGATGAAGAAGATAATAAATTTTAGGAATCAAATAATGGAGATAAAATAAAGAAACATACAACATATGAACACAAAGAAGTATCAGATGAGAGCTCTCATGGAGATATGCCCGAGTTCTCTATATCCTTGAATCCATTATTTGAATAATATTTTATATGCAATCAATTCCATCAATGTCATGATAAAGACAGTGAGCCTAGTGATCATTTTAAAGATGATGAAACTCAAAATATGTATGGGGAAGTGTATATAGAAAGTGAGACATGCATTATTTCCTCCTATGAGAAGAAGTTGTATCAAACATGTGAAGATGAGATGGAATCAAACAAACATAATGAGGAGAATGTGTTGAAGATTAGTTCTAAAAATTATCTGATTATCCTATCTGATCAAATTCTTGATAAGAAGGAAGTTCCTAAATTTGAGTTATCTCCAAATCCTTTTTGTGAAAAGAAAAAACATCTTTATTATAGGGAAGATTGTGTATGTAAAGGCATCCAACCAGAAGAGCTAAATCTAGTTACTTGTAGGGTTGATCAAATACATGGGGATATTTTACTTAGCAAGGACTATAATGCACCTACTAACTTTTCTAAAGATAAACAAAAGTCAAAACGTGTTAATAAAGAAATGAATTGGTGTAGGAGAACCTAATCTATAATAAACAAACAATACTCTAAAGATTCCTAAGCACATCTAGTCTAGCTTAGATATCTTAGTCAGGCACCTAGACCAAGTTGTGAGGCCTAGTTCCAGGATTGGCACAACTATAAGCCCCTGGCGAACTATGGTCAAAAGTGGTCAATGAGCCTAGAACCATAGGATTTTAGTATTTTTCATTTTTTTAATGTTTTATATCCATGTTGGATCTCTATATTAGGCTTAGACCAAGTTTGGTCTCCTAGAGAGCAAAAGTTGCAAAAATGTTGTAAAAGTTGCTTAGCAACTTTGACAACTTCTTGCCAAAAGTTGTAATCAAAGCCCCCAATGGTCAGATAGTTTGAAATTATATTGTAACCCATGGGGGAAGCATTCAATAAGCCCTTTTAGGTTTGTGTAAGGTAAGAGGTGTAATTTGGCATTTTGGATCAATAAAATTAAACCGAATTCTCAGCAATTCTCGGGAACAGAGACCTAGTACAGACAGGTACAGACTAGTGTACATGAATCTTTGAGACCAAAAATGTGTTAATCCAATCTAATTTCCTCTAAAATTGGATTCATGTTCTTATTCATCTTATTTTGTGAGATATCAGTGTTTCTTATGGGCTTGCCTGGATTATAGGCCTCCAAACAAGATTCTGAGAGGGTTTGATCTTTTGAACCGATTTCACCATGGGACTTTGTTGCCCCTTGGTGGAATTCAACCTTTGTATATGTACTTTAAAAATATGCAGGTTAGAGGTGGATTTCTGTAGGGAGTTGGTTTTTCCACAAATCCCTAGGTGTACATCTCTATGTGTGCACCATTTTGTGACTTTGGATAGTCACCATAAATTTTGGTTGGGGATTCACCAAGACCCCTAAACTTGGATTATAAGTTATTTTGAATGTCCACACATGCCCCCATATTTATTTTGTGCATTGGATTAGGAGAAAGAGCACTTGTAGTGCATTTGGAGATCTAATTAGGCCTATTAGCCCGGTCTAACATTGGAACACCAGTGACTCCTATTTGTCTCCACTCCTTGGTGATTGGATATGTTTTGTAAAACCTTAAAGGGTATCAAAATTCCTAACCAATTCAATATCTCATTTGGAAGCATTTTGACTTATGTTCAAATTTCCTTCTAGGAAGGGCTACAAGCCAAATCCTTGGGTTGTGAAGCAACTTAGTGTTATGGGTTTCTTCTAAATGAAAGAACCATTGGAACTAAAGAAATAGGACCTAAATAGGCCACATCAGTGATTGTAGGCCACCCCTAGTCTTATAAGTTGTCTCATGGGGTTTGGTTGTCTTTTGGGTTAAGGAGACCCCCTTAGTGACTTCTCAATTTTTGGTTTTTGGGACTTGGCATAGCCTATTGATTAGGTTTCCTTGGGTGTTTGGGTTGTGATAACCATTTCCCCTATTCCTTACCATACTTGTGATAAGTATTGGGCACTTGGACCCCTTTTGGGTAGTTGAGACATTGAAAATCACCAATTGTTCACTATTTGAAGGCTTCCGCTTGCCACTTTGCATCAAGTGGTATTAGAGCCATGTTTTCTCCTAAAGATGAAGAAATCCCTACAAGGATCACAAGTAGTGAGTTAGCAAAGATGGTGAGAGAGAAAAGGGTTGCAAACATAGCCTTCACCAAGAGGCTTCAAGAACTTGAGAAGAAGCTTGACAAGAACAAAGAAGATGAGTCTGAGAATGAAGAGGAGAGTGAAGAAGAGGAGGATGACTCTGATCAACACATCCCTATAGACCAAAGGCCCTTCATAGATGCGTTAAAGTCCATGGGGAGGAGAACAGTGGAGGAAAAGATATATTTTCCGGTCTTCAATGGAAATATGAATGCAGACTTAGCCTTGGATTGGATAGAGGCTTTAACAACATTCTTTGAATGTGAGGACATCCTTGAAAAGCAGAGGGTAAAGATAGCAAGCTCCAAGTTAAAGGGAGCAGCCCTAACTTGGTGGAACTTCAACCAAACATAGAGGGTGAAGAATGGAAAGAGCATGATCAACTCATGGAAGAGGATGATAGCCCTGATCAAAGAGACATATGTACCAAAGGACTATGGGATACAACTCCATAGGAGGAAGAAAAGTTTGAAACAAAAGGACATGGATGTAGGCTCATACACTGAGGAGTTCTTAAAACTATTTATGAAGACCAATGTGGCAGAAGATGAGGAAGAAAAACTAGCAAGATACATGAATGGATTGAAGGTATCCATTCAAGAAGAACTAAGCCTACACATCCCTACCATAGTCAATAAGTGCTATCAAATGGCACTCAAGGTAGAGGAGAAATAGAAAAGAAAATAGGATTTTGGCAAAGGGAAGAATAATGATAATGGGAAGAACTTTAGAGGCAAAGGAAACTCTTGGAACAAGGGACAGAATAGTGGCAACATCTGTAGGACCCCTGACCAAGAAGACAAAGAAAATAGTGACTCTAATTTAAGAGGAAAATATAGAGCAAGGAGGCCCTTCAATAGGGGAAGGAAAAACTCAGGAAGAGCTAATGGACCATTGAAATGTTACTATTGCAATCAAATGGGACACCATGTAGGAAGATGCCCTGAGAAGAGGCACAATAATAACCAAGGTGAGAGGAGAGAACAACTTGTCCAAGAAGATAAACAATAAGACAATGCTGATGCTAGAGACTTGGAACTAGAGGAAGGAGTATGTTTGATGATGAGGCAGGTCTTCCTTCAAGTGCCACAAACCCAAGAACCTCCACAAAGGAAAAATCTCTTCCAGACAAAAATCAAATGTCATGGAAAGGTATGCAATCTACTTATAGATTCTGGTTCAACTGAAAATCTTGTATCTTTTGAAATTGTTCAAAAGATAAACCTTTCTAAAAAGCTACACCCTTGCCCCTATCATGTTTCATGGTTAACAAGAGGCCAAAAAACTCTAGTAACAGAACAAGCATGGATAGAATTCTCAATTGTAGATTTTAAAGACAAAGTTCTTTGTGATGTGGTTGAAATGGATGCCTCACACATCCTTCTAGGTAGGCCCTATAAATTTTATGTAGATGAAATACACCATTGTAGGAAGACCACCTACTCCATCACTAAAGATGGGAAAACCTTTACTATGAGGCCCCTACCGAATAACAAATCTGTGAAAGAACCCACTATGATTATCATGGGAGAGAAAGAGATGTTGAAAACCTTGAAGGTACCTGATGTGGAAGCCTTTGTTATAATCTCCAAGCCCAAGGGTAACATTAGGTCTGATAAAAAATAAACTATACCAAATGAAGCCATAGACCTTCTACAAAAGTATAAAGATGTCACTGTTAGTGACTTGCCCACTAGCCTCCATCCCATTAGGGATATCAGTCATCAAATTGACCTCATACCAGGCTCATCCCTGCCTAATAAGGAACCATAAAAAATGACACCCCTACAACATGCAAAGATTGCAAAATAGGTCAGTGAATTGTTGGAAAGAGGTCATCAAAAGAGTCTTAGTCCATGTGCAGTACCATCAGTCTTGGCCCCTAAAAAACATGGAAAATAGAGGTTATGCACAGACAGCAGGGCCCTAAACAAGATCACAATAAGGCATAGGTTCCCCATGCCAAGGCTTAAGGACCTATTGGATCAACTAGGAGGTGCTTGCTACTTCACAAAGATAGACTTAAAATTTGGATACCATCAAATCAGAATCAAACAAGGAGATGAATGGAAAACAACATTCAAGACTACTGAAGGTTTGTTTGAATGGTTAGTAATCCCCTTTGGCTTAAGAAATGCCCCTAGCTCTTTTATGAGGCTTATGAATGAGATATTCATTGATTTTATTGGCAAATTTTTTGTTATTTACCTTGATGACATACTAATATTTAGTCATAGCAAGGAAGACCATCTTGATCATATGGAACAAGTACTAAGAAGACTCCATCAGCACAACTTGGTAATCAACTTGGAAAAATGCATGTTTATGAGGAAGGAACTTGTGTTCCTAGGATTTGTGATCTCACAAGGTACCCTCAAGGTGGACCCTCAGAAGGTAGAAGAAATCATTAATTGGATTCCATTAAAGAACCAAGGTGATGTAAGAAGCTTCCATGGACTTGCAACTTTCTATAGGAAGTTTATCAAAAATTTCAGTCATGTGTGTGCACCAATGCTTGAAACTATTAAAGGTGGAAACAAGACTATGTTTGTGTGGACAAAGGAAGCCAATGATGCATTCGAATACTTGAAGAATAGAGTTTCCCAATACCCTATCCTGGTCCTCCCTAATTTTAACAAAGTCTTCACCATGGAGACAGATGCAATCAATTTGGCTATAGGTGCAGTCCTAAGCCAAGAAGGCAAGGCAGTTGCTTTCTTCTCAGAGACATTGAATGAAGCCAAAAGAAAGTACTCTACATATGACCTATAGCTCTATGCCATGGTCCAAGCCCTCAAGAAATGGAGGAACTATTTGATACCAAAATATTATTTAGTATACACTGACAACCATACATTAAGCTTCCTAAATTCTCAAGAGAAACTCTCTGTCAGATATATGAAATGGGTAGAGATATTGCAGGCCTATACCTTCAACATTAAGCATAAAAAGGGTGTAGCAAACAAATTTGTTGATTCCCTTAGTAGGAGGATTGGTCTGATTGAAGAAGTTCAATTAAAAAGTGTGGGAATTGAGTCCCTCAAACAATTGTACTCGGATGACCCTGACTTTGCAGAGATATATCAGATTTGCACAAAGATGGTTGGAAAATACCACACTAACTTTTCTGAATATCTAAATCAAACTGGACTCCTATTCAAGGGATCACAACTATGTATACCAAAGTTCTCAATGAGGACAAACATAATAAGAGAGAAGCACTGTGGTGGCCTAGGAGGTCACTTTGACATTGACAAGATAGCAGACATGGTGAAGAGGAGCTATTTTTGGCCTAAGTTGAACAATGATGTCAAGAAGTTTATAGAGACTTGCGCAATCTGCCACAAAGCTAAAGGAATGACAATAAAACAAGGGCTCTACCAACCCTTACCAATCCCTTCAAGATCGTGGGAGTCCATCTCAATGGATTTTTTAATGCGACTGCCTAAGACCAAGCAAGGATTTGATAGTGTTTTTGTCATAGTGGATAGGTTCAGTAAAATTGTTCATTTTGTACCTTGCAAAAGCACAAATGATGCATCTCACATAGCCAATCTCTTCTTCAAAGAAGTAGTCAAAATTCATGGTTTACCTCAGACAATTGTATCTGATAGGGATGTAAAGTTCCAAGGACATTTTTGGAGGACACTCTTCAAGAATTTGGGAACAAACCTCACCTATAGCTCTACCTATCACCCACAAATAGATGGGTAGACTGAGGTAGTAAATAGATCCCTAGGCAATCTCCAAAGATGCCTAACCAAACAATATTCTCAAACTTGGGATACACTCCTGCCACAGGCTGAGTTTGCATTTAATTAATTCTTGAATAGGTCTACCGGAAAACTCCATTCTGAGCAGTATATGGTCT
Source organism: Thuja plicata (assembly GCA_018584345.1). Taxonomy (NCBI): domain Eukaryota; kingdom Viridiplantae; phylum Streptophyta; class Pinopsida; order Cupressales; family Cupressaceae; genus Thuja; species Thuja plicata. Next base: position 5,472,005 of record MU224078.1, read on the forward strand.
TCACCCTAAGGGACCATTAGACCTGATTGAACTACCATCTGACTTTAAAGTCAGTGCACAAGGAAAAGAACTGGCAGAGCTCATCAAAAAGGTGCAACAGGAGGTCAAAGAATCATTACAAAGGTCAAGTTTGAAGTACAAGGAAAGTGCTGATAAAAGAAGAAGAGAAGTCCACTTCAAAGTGGGCGACAAGGTTTGGGCATTCCTAAGGAAAGAGAGACTACCTAAGGGTAGATACTCCAAACTACAAATGAAGAAAGTAGGTCCATGCAACATACCTAATAAAATATGTTATATTGCCTATGAGATCTCTCTTTCTCCAACCTTGCAAATCTCCCCAATATTTAATGTAGCAGACCTCACACCATACAAAGCTACAACACATTTAATGAATGAGCAGGGTGAGGAAACAAACATCCAAGATGAAGACTATGTCACAAATCTTCCCCAAAGAAAACCAGTGGAGTTAGAAGAAATTTTGGACACAAAGTTATTAAGGAAGACTAGAACTAAGAAGTACATGTAATACTTAGTCAAATGGAAGGGACTCCCCAACATAGATGCTAGTTGGCTAACATCAGACCAAATCAAACAACATGGGACTTCGGTGGACCAGTTATGCTCAAGTAGGGACTTGAGTTTTAAAAATAAATGGGAGTATGGTGTAGGAGTACCTAGTCTAGAATCAACAAACAATACTCTAACGACTCCTAAGAATATCTATTTTAGCCTAGATATCTTAGTCAGGCACCTAGACCAAGTTGTGAGGCCTAGTTCCAGGATTGGCACAACTATAAGCCGCTGGCTAACTATGGTCAAAAGTGGTCAACGAGCCTATAATCATAGGTTTTTATTATTTTTCATTTTTTAATGTTTTAGATCCATGTTGGATCACTAGATTAGGTTTAGACCAAGTTTGGTCTCCTAGAGAGCAAAAGTTGCAAAAATGTTGTAAAAGTTGCTTAGCAACTTTGACAACTTCTTGCCAAAAGTTGTAATCAAAGCCCCCAACGGTTAGATAGTTTGAAATTTAGTTGTAAGAAATTGGGGAAGCCTTCAACAATCCCTTTTAGCTGGGTGGAGGGTAAGAGGTGTAATTTTGTATTTTGGATCAATAAAAATAAACCAAATTCTCTGTAATTCTCGGGAATAGTGACCTAGTACGGACGGCTAAAGACCAGTGTACATGAATATTTGAGACCAAAAAGGTGTTAATATAATCTAATTTCCTCTACAATTGGATTCATTTTCTGTTTCATCTTAGTTTGGGAGATATTAGTGTTTCTTGTGGGCTTGCCTGGATTGTAGGCCTCCAAACAAGATTCCGAGAGGGTTTAATCTTTTGAACCGATTCCACCATGGGAATATAATTCCCCTTGGTGGAATTAAACCTTTTTCTATGTACTTTAAAAATATAAAGGATAGAGGTGGAGTTCTATAGGGAGTTGGTGTTGCCACAAAGCCCTAGGTGTACATCTCTATGTGTGCACCATTCTGTGACTTAGAACAGTCACCATAACTTTTGGTTGGGGATTTAGAAAGACCCCTAAACTTGGATTTTGAGTTATTTTGAGTTTTCACACATTCCCCCATACTTAGTTTGTGCATTGGCTTAGGAGAAAGAACACTTGTAGTGCATTTGGGGACCTAATTAGGCCTATTAGCCCGATCTAACATTGGAACACCAATGACTCTTGTCTGTCTCCACTAATTAGTGATTGGAGATGTTTTGTAAAACCTTAAAGAGTATCAGAATCCCTAACCAATTCAATATCTCATTTGGAAGCATTTTGACTTATGTTCAAATTTCCTTCTAGGAAGGGCTACAAGCCAAATCCTTGGGTTGTGAAGCAACTTAGTGTTATGGGTTGCTTGTAAATAAAAGAACCATTGGAACTAAATAAATAGGACCTAAATAGGCCATATCAGTGATTGTAGGCCACCCATGGTCTTAGAAGTTGTCTTATGGGGTTTGGTTGTCTTTTGGGTTAAGGAGACCCCCTTAGTGACTACTCAATTGTTGGTGTTTGGGACTTGGCATAGCCTAGTGATTAGGTTGCCTTGGGAGTTTGGGTTGTGATAACCATTTTCCCTAGTCCTTACCATACTTTTGATAAGTATTGGGCACTTGGACCCCTTCTGGGTAGTTGAGACATTGAAACTCACCAATTTTTCACTGTTTGAAGGCTTCCGCTTGCCACTTTGCATCATGAATGTTTTCCATGAGAGTGGAGCCATCATATTCGGGAGATCCAAAGTATTACATGATCAAAATTATGTGTTTGATAGAGGAAAGAAGTAGTGTTCATTTTTTGGGGGGCCTGGGGCCACCCAATTGAATGTTCCTATGAAATTTCTTCATGAGCCTATTAGTATAAAGATAAATCTTAAAGATGAGAACCAAATAACGTTGCATCAGATTAAGTGTGTATACTTGGTCTCCTTCTCTAGAGATAGCTGGAATCTCGCTATGCTCATAGGGAGCATACGTCCCCAGAAAGAGCCACTGGTGGTACCCTAATTTTTGATAATTTAGAAGTCCCAATCCATTATCAAGAAGCATGTTTCCCCATACTAAAAAAGATCAAAGGAAGGAAGCTTTATGACACAAATAAATAGAACTACCTAATCGAAGCCTTTAGAAAATGCTGGAATTTATACCTGCTCCAAATATGATTTTGACAGAGGATGAAGATGGTCTAATTTTAAAAATCTAAAAATGACCCAGTTCGGGAAATCCAATTTCCTATCTCCAGCAGAAATATTATATTTTCATGAGGGGTTTTGGATTTTCGACCAAAGGCAAATCCAAAAGTTAGGTAGTTATTTTTTAGTTAGTTTATTGTTTTTTCAAAATAATTTATAATGAGAGTTGTGTATTTTCACCCTAAAAAGGTGTGATAGCCACTCAAACACACACACACACACACACACACACACACACACACACACACACACATATATATATATATATACATAATGTAAAATGTAAAGAGAGAGGAATACAATATAATACAATTTCACATATTGGGATAGTTTTTAATCAACAACTATAACATTGACCTGGATGTACTATTTTATCAAAATCAATAAAGATAAGTCCTTTTTCTTTCACATGTGTAATAGTTTCATTATCATTTTACAATTACTCCCTCAGATAAACCAATAGAACTTCTTCAAAGTGATAGTTTGATGTGTATGCTTCTTGATTTAATTCATAGTCTAGATTTTCAATTGGTTTTCTCATTTTGCATGGTTAAATTCCATTGATTGAGGCCTTAGTCAATTGGTATGTCATCTAAGAAGTATTACCCATTTGAAATATCTCTGAATTTGTTTTAGGTTGCATGTACATTCCATAACACCTTTGAAGTAATAATTTTTTTGTAAAACTGTCTCTGAGGTTGAACATAAGATTGGAATGATCTTGACTCTATTTCCCATGGTAGAATAAGGCACTGGTCTAATCATTATTTGGATTATAGTTATTCAGTTCATTTTTTATAGTTTT
>MU224078.1:5481352-5508440 GCA_018584345.1 Thuja plicata
TATAATATATATATATATATATATATAGAGAGAGAGAGAGAGAGAGAAATATAGAGATGACAGTTTTATTTTTTTTGTTAATTGTTGCGATCAATGCCAAAGGGAGAGATTGTTGGAAAGTGATCAATTTTGTGTAAATGTGATTCACTTTTTGGTTGTCATTTATGGAAACACATCTGGCTATCAGATTAATTCTTGTAAAGATAAGTTTTGATGATTAAGAAATCGACTAAGTATAGAAGCAAATATACAGAAGTGTTTTGCATGTCATAGATTGAGATCGATGATTTAGGGAAAGTGAGCTTAGAGGAAGATAGTATGGGTTATGTATGACCTCCACCTAAAATCTATTTGGTTTTGGTAAAGTCTACGGTGAGTTAGAAAGAATTGAAGACAGACATACCGCAGCAAAACATCGATACAGAGAAGTTGGACAGTAGCAAATATTGAGGGAGTATGACTTGGAATCTAGACAATCGAAGTTGTATTTTAGTTGTTTATAACCTCCACATTGAATATGCAAGATTGTCGAGTATGAATTTGATATTTACTATAATAAATGTATTTTGTATTGAAGGACAACTTTGTAATATTTGTAATATTCATATTGGGAGCCGACTTTGTAAAGTTGTGACATATATATGTAAGATATTTTTGTTAAAGATAGATGTTGGTAGTTGTAATGAGTTGGATGAATGATTGAGAAAATAGCAGAGTGGAGAATGACAGTGATCATTAAAGAACTAAAAAGGAACTATCTAAGCACCATTGTTGCCTTTTTTGTTCACGACTGAGAACACTTTGTAACCTAAATTATCTTGTAAGAGCTGTAAGCTTAGTTGGCCCCTAACAGGGTGTTGTGAACCTTTAACAGGGTTGTAATTCCTTTAACAAGTAAATGTCCTATGTAATATTCATCTCATAATAGGGCTAGGTCTCCTAACAAGGACATTATACTTTAGTACATGCTTGTGGGTACCATCCCCATCGGGGTCTTCCATTGGCCAAGGTTTCCTTGAAAACAAAATATGGTATTATGAGTATTGTGTTATTTTCTTATGTTCTTTTATTTACTGCAAGTTTATGGTTAATATTGAAATGGTTGAAGAATTTAATTAAGTGCTATAATACTGATTCACCCCCCTCTCTGTATTATCTAATCCTAACACCATAGTGCATCAAAATATAATGTATCATGTGTTAACTCTATCATAAAAAAAAATATTGAAAGCTACGATGGGGTTCAGGGTGAGGCCTCACAATGGGTCTCAACTTCGTCAAAGGTTTTTGAATAGTGTCAAATAGGATTTCAAATTGTTTGAGTAAGTGTGTCCAAGTAGTGAAAGAGTGTTTTTCTTTGAGTGAGTTAATGACTCCAGCATCAGAGGGTTAGAATTCCCTAATAGTGAGCTGGGAATCAAGAGTTTTTGATAAGTGAAAAGACAACATGTTTTAGGACCAATTGTGAGAATCCAAAAGGACATGAAAGGTAGACTTCTAATAAAATTGTGAAATAATGATATGCAAACCAGCAAGAGCAACAAGACCAGACTGAAGAGTGAAAAGGGTACCTAAAAATACTAAGTTTCTCTAAGTGGCATGTGTGAAAGTACCCACTGTCCCAGATGCGACTCCCTAAATACGAGTTATGATTTACCATATGCGGGCTTATGTAAGCCAGATGAAAGCTTTGATATTCTATATGTGAAAAATTTCCTACATGCGAGCCAGGAATGACCAAAAGTGAGAAAGTCCCCTAGATGTGAGCCAATGCAATCAAATGCGACCTATGAATGACCAAAAGTGAGCCTCTGATGGTTTTAAATGTTTATGTCAGTTTTTTTCTTGAAGTACGTGAAAATTGTTCTAACAGCAGAGTTTGTTTGAGACTTTCCAAAGAGTTGTAAAGAACATGTGTGTCAAGGAATGAAATTTATTGCTTGTTTCAAGGAGATTATCTTTTTACTGAGCTTTTAGAACACATCAAGAAATTTTTCTTTGTTAAGGGGATCAAACACATCCCTATTCCCTAGATTATAGGCATAGACTAAAAATATTTTCTTGTAGACTCGAGTACACACTCACATGCTAATCAGAATATGACCATCACCAAGCACGCAATGGCTCCAGTCATGATGTTGTATTAGCCAACTCCAAATTCAAGTGAGAGCACAAAATGATGAGTATCTCAGGGCAATTACAATTTTCCTTGCACAAAGATTATCACCCTTTTAGAGATAAATTGCGTAGTTTGACTCTAAATGTTGTTTAATTTTTGGCATCCGTTAGCAATCGTCCCCCATAGAATTGCACAAGGAAAAATTAGGGCATATATCCCTATGAGTACTCAAATGTGTGCAGTCTCGCAAGAAATATTCAAGTGGATCCACTCTACACACACTCAAGCATGTTGAAGGAATGATGTCAAAATTTTAGGAACAAAACCAACTACATCTTCTATGGCTTTGGCCTATAGGGAAGCATATTGATTATAGTAAGTTGGAAGGGTTGGCGTAAAACCTGTCCTCACTTGGGTCGTCCTGGGAGATTTTTCCTCAATCGGCAGACACTCTAATGTTTTTGAAATAAAATGCAAAGGATTGGCGACCTAGAAGTCTAGATTTTTTATTCTTTAAAAGAAGAAGAGCATACTCTCCTATTCCATGTTGTTTTCTCCCACAAGCACACCAAACATGCTCATTTTCCTCAAAATTTATAACTCAAAACTCAATCCCCCATGATGAGTCTTTGATTCTTCCAACTTGGGAAAAAGATCAAATCTTGTAGTTGGACTAATTAATCCATTTAACTTTGAATTTTAAATTCTTATTGTAAGAAAGAACAAAGCATATGAAAGAAAACAATTTCTTGTTGAATTTCCCCAATTTAAGATGATTTGCTTGTTCAATTTCTTTCCCAAAGTTAGACAATTTGAGCTTTGTTCATTTTCCCACAAATTTTGTTCTTTTCTTGTTCAATTACTATCCAAAAATTAGACAATTTTCTAGTTCAATTTCCCACAATTTTAATGAATATCTTGCTCAATTACTCTTAAAATTTCTAAAAAAAATTTGATTTGTTCATTTCCTCAAATGATTATCGAGTTTTAAATTGACTTTTGAGTTTTTCATTTTCCTTAAAGGAAGATAGCATAATACTCTACTCAATTTATCAAAGGAGGGAAAGTGTTCTTAAGTTTGAAATCTTAACAAAATAGAAGTCAAGTTGAGTGATTTGGCAACCTGCAACCCACAAGTTAGTAGTTGCTTTCCAACTTTTTCACAAAAAGTCTCTTACAACAACCTACAAACAAATGTTAGGATGTTCAAAGCACATAAACATGCATGGTTAGAAGATTAGTGGTTATACTTTCAAATTTGCAATTCAACCAACCAAATGCGGTTGACTTTATGAAATGTGATCCTAGAATTTTTGGATGCGACTACCTTTGCTGAATGTGAGATTTTTCACTAAAGCCAATACAAGATTCGCTTGATATGAGCTTTTTCTTGATGTGATTCAAAATCTACTATATGTGATGTAATGTTATTTCGTAAATGCGATGATCTTTCCTGAATGCGATCTTTGGAAACTAAAGGCGGCTCCGGACCTAAAAATAGAGAACACAAATTAGCCAAAATGAATTTAGAAATGAGGATAAATACAAGGATTTTCCCCATAGTGGGCGCCAGAAATGTGCGTATTTTTGTGGATCTGCAAGCTACAACAAAAAACTTCAATATGGCATTGCATTAGTGAGATAACATAAAATAACAACGGAAAATCATGTATACATCACTAAATTTGACATATTTCTCCCTATCTATGAAGAGTATGAAATATGATATAATTTTCCCTCTAATTATGCATAAATCGGTGACACATTCATGCTTAAAATGGAAGGTTTAAGAATGCAACTTAAATTGTAATGCAAAGTTATTTTTAGGTGCTCCAAATGAAATATTATAACAATTCTAAGAATTTGAGCTAAAATACATTTAGAAATTAGGAAATCCTGTGTTTGCAAATGAAATTCTAAAATTAGGGGGCCATTGAGCTCAAAATTCATTCCTTTTATATAAGAATTTAAGAAATGAGAGGTCAGTGTTGAGTTATGAGGAGAGGTGGAGAATTAATCCTTGGTGATCCATGTGAGGTGATCCAAGTGATTTAATTCTCATTATCTAATGGATTGAGTTTCCATTTTTCATGTGAGGAATTGTAATTAAAGAAATTATTTAATTCATTTTAATTAATTACCTTAGCCATGTATTTATTTCTTTTGATTTAATCAATTTGATTTGATTGGCTAAGGCAATTAATGTAAATTAGTGATGAGATCACTAGGAAATTAAATTTGATTTAAATTCATTATACCAATGAATTGAAGAATTGTCTTGAAATAATTAGGGGTATGACCACACTTAGGTAAAATTGGGTCTTTGGTCAGAGTAGACCAAATTAACTAAATTAAATATTTCAGGATATACAAGTACTTTAATTTTTGCAACTCATGGAACCTCACAGCCTCGAGTAGAACATGTCTTGGATATGATTTTTTTTCTTCTTCTATGTTCGTTTAACCATGGACAATGAATCTTATTTCCCTCCCAACAATAGATGATGTATTCATCTCTCTGAGCACTATTATTCTAAATAATGCAGATTATTTATTTATTTATTCAATTACCAAGACAAGAAGATCTTCCTTTATACCTATTGTTGGTGCCCCTTCACCAATGGTCACCACTCTTCACATGAGGCCCTATTAATTTAATAATTATATTATTAAAATAATAATATACAAATTATATTATCAATACAATTATTATAACACAATAATTATATTATCACAACATTTATGCTATATATGGCATCCTGAAGGAATTCGACCTTAACTCCAATAACACTAATAGAAAACCCATCAAAAGAATAACCAATCAAAGAATTTTTCTAGGAAAAATATTAGAAAAGGAGGATTGAGACTAAGGAAAGCTATTTTTCCAAATGAATCTGCTAAAAGGGATGATTAGACCTAAGGAAAGTATTGTCTGCAAATGGATCCACTAAAAAGGAGCATTAGCATAAGGAAGGCATTGTCTTTAAAGGAATCAACAAAAGGGATGAAGGATCATTACTAAGAAAGTATTGCCTCCAATTGAATCTACTAAAAGAAATGAGGATATGGATGAAGGAAAGAATTGTCTCCAAATGAATCCCCTATGGAGATATTATTAAAAAAAATGTACGGTTTGTCAAGATATTTTAAAAACAATGATCAATATGGTGTGTGCATAATGTGTAATAAAGGGCGTATTGTATGTATCCATTTTAAAGAAATTATGTATGGATTAAAAGGAGAAATATATTTAAGGTAGAATACATCTTTCCCATGTGACTTGCCAACAGATGAAGAAAAATGAAGGGAAATGAATCACATTACAAAAAGTACCTAAAGTGATGCAGTCAAAGCTAGAGAATCCCCAAAGAAGAGGTCAAATCCTTGCAGTAGTTATCATTACAACATAAATCAACAAGATACAATCAAAAAAAATATTATTTACATCCAAACAAAAATATTTATTAATAATAATTTCTTTATACATGTTATCCTATAAGGCCTTCCTTGTTTAGGCCAAGTACAAAGAAAACCTAACAACTAAACCCCAAATCAGAACTATTCCAAATCTTCCTTAGTCTCAGAGAAATCCTCTAGAATCTTCTCTGTTATTCAACCATTCTTCAGACTACTTCCTTGCAATCTCTTGCTACCCAAATAATTGAAAACCCTAAATTTATACAAAAACACAAATAGGTCTGCCTCAACAAACTTTACATATCCCAAATTTTTTTTAGACCGAGTCAACTTTAGTTCCCAAATTAAATACAAAATTTAATTTGTTTCTTGAGGACCTATCCAAAACACATAATTCAGGAACATATAGATCCACATAGGAAATCATGCCATTCATCACCAATGAACTAAAAAACAACTGTAATCACAATCAATCAATCGTTTAACTCAAAGAACCAGTGTCATGAAGAAAAACAACAACTTGATAGAGAAACATTGGGATCTCTCAAACCACACCACCTCACAAAGTGCTATCATAGAATTAGGCTATAAAAATAGAAAGAAACAAATTCTTTTAATAGCTCCTCCCAAAAATCTACTTAGTTCAACAAATCTCACAAAACTGCCAAGAACCAGAAACTCCTTCATAGATCTACTCAGAGAATTCAATATAACTCAATTATGGTAACTCCAAATGAGTTTTTGTCATTACAAAACCTTCCTTATAACCCCATGAATAAAATTTCATGACCGCACCTTCTGAGGATCCACAAAAATGAATCGAGACATCAAACACACCAAATAGTGACAACTCACTACAATTGGTTATCATGAACACAACTACTCGATAAAGAATCAATGGTATCTCAAAAAATATGCCGCCAAAAGAAATGCTATCATAGAAATATCATCTATCAACAACAATGCACAAACCCTTTTGACCTCTCCTTTTCAAGATCTCAACATATCAACCAGTCACAAGATGTCTAGAAAACGGTCTCAAACCATGAACTTCATTAATCCAAATGGAAACAACTCAAAAATGATTTAAGTTCTTCAATATGCATAGATGCTCCTACATCAAACACCAGAGGTAAATTGAAAAGTGTGTCTCACACTTAGAATCCATAAGAAAATCAAAACTCAACCACTTCATTCTAACTATTAATTTTCCAATCTTCAAGGTCAAGAACAAAATACTGCTTACAAGCAACCTCTACTTCCTCTATATTGCATACAACCAGTCAAAAAACCTCCCCATAGGAACAAACTAATCAACATAATTAGCACAATGCATCATATCTTCACTCTCCTTCATAGAAAAATCATGCAACTCATTACATAAATTTTCCTCATCAACAAAAAGGAAATCAATATTCTCAACCTTACAATAAACCACCTCTACATCCTTCTACCACACTAAAAAAAAGTAACAACATACCCAGTCTACAACTCCTCATGCATAATAAGAGGATCAACATCTCTAATGAGAACCTCATGAACAATCCATTTACTCACAACAAGATGCCCTATAATTTCCACATCAAATACATCTATCTGATCATGAAAACCATCTACTACCCCAACCTCAGAAAGGTCAATGTAGACCTCTTCAATAATATCATGAACTTTCCATTTCCTCCTATGAACAAGCCTCTTCAAAGTCCAATCAAACCTATGTCTGATTGGTAAATGCCAACTATCATTACACACACACACACACACACACACACACACACCACTTTTCAAACTTACTAGTAGACTCCTCAATATTTCTCTCAAGTCTGCACATGCTCCTTTCCTCTAACATGTGAAACTATTCCATTAGAAAATCCATCAGACTCCCTTCCCAAAGTTCAACAACAACAAAAAATCTAGGGTTCCAATGCAATCCAACAACAACCCTAATCTCTTTGAAGATGACAGTCTTCAAACCAGTCATCTCATTTCTCATATCAGTCGTCTCAGCCTTGATTTCATCCTTCACCAGTTCAAGAAAAATAGTGTTCATTATCCTCAACATCCTTCCAAAACAAGATCAAACCATGCTCATACTAGCCATCAATGACTAACAAATAACTCAGTCTCAAGAAGAAAATCCTTTCCGAATTCCTTGCACAAACCTTGTGGTGATATGACTCATATCTAACCTTTTCCTCATCAAATAGAACACCTCAGAAGCTCAACAAGTTTAGATACTAGGATTCACAACACAACAAGATTGAACAAGATCCTATACCATCTAATGCAGTCAAGAACATAGAATACCCAAAGGAAATGTCAAATCCTTGAAGCAATTATCAACAAAATGGAAATAAAAATGGTATAATCAACAAAAATATTATTTCTATCCAAACACCAAGTTTTATTAATAAGCATATATTTACACATGTCAGGTTGTAAGGCCTTACTAGTTTAGGCCAAGTAAAAAGAAAACATTACCAAAAAACCCAACTTAGACCTATTTTAGATCTTCCCTTGAATCATAGAAATCCTCTAACAACTTCGCTGCTATTCAACCCTTCTCCAAACTTCTTCCTTTCTATCTCTTGCTACCCAAGTAATCACAAGCCCTAAATTTATACACAAACACAAATAGGTCAGCCTCAACCAACTTTATATATCTAAAGGAATGTGTTAGACCCAGTTGGCCTTAACCCAAATTAAAAACAACACTTAATTCATTTCTCAAGAACCTATCCAAAAATTCAATTCACCCACACATAGATATGCATAGGAAATCACACCATTCATCATAAATGATAAGATCAACTATCATAACCACAATTAATCAAACGGTTAACTCCAAGAATCAATGTCATGAAGAAAAACAACATCCTGATAGAGAAACAATATGATCTCTCAAACCACACCACCTCACAAAGAACTACCATATATATAGGCTCTAAAAATATAAGAAAACAAACCATTTTCAGCACTCCTTGAAAGAATCTCTTTAGTTCAACTAATCTTAAAATCTCAAAAGACTACCTAGAACAAGAAACTCCTTCATATATCCAGTCACATAATTCAACATAACTCAAGAATGATAAATCCAAATGAGATTCTATGATAGGAAAATCTTTCTTATGACCCCATGAACAAAATATCATGACCACACCTTCTGAAGATCCACAAAACTCAACCAATATGTCAAACACACCAACTAGTTACAACTCACAAGAACGTGTTATTAGGAACACAAATTCTCAAGAAATAATAAACAATATCTCACAAAATAGTCCACCAAAAGAAGTGCTATCATAGATATAGAATCTATGAAAATCAAGGAATAAAGTTTTTACTAATCCTTTCCAAGATATCAACATATCAACTGCTCATAGGATCTCCAAATGAACTGTCACAAACTGAGAACTTCGTCAATCCAAAAGGAAACAACCCCTAAATGATTCAAGTTGTTTAGGAACCTTATTTTCTCCTGCATCAGAAACTATAGGTAAGTAAAAAAATTTGTATCACACTTACACTCCATAAGAAAATCATAACTCATTCACTTCACCTTAACCTTAAGTTTCCCAATATTCAAGGTCAAGAACACAAATCTAGCTACAAGAAACCTCTACATCCTCTACATTGCAACAAACCAGTCAACACACCTCCTAATAGGAAAAAAATGATCATCATCCTCACCACAATGCATCATATCTACACTCTCCTTCGTAGACAAATCGTGCAACTCATCACATAACTTATCATCATTTGCAAAAAGGAACTCAAGATTCTCAACCTCAACATCAACCACCTCTAAATCCTTCTGAAGCTCTATGAAACAAGTAAAAAAATACACAGTCCACAACTCCTCATGCACAACAACATGATGAACATCTCTAATGAAATCCCTATCAACAAGGTAATCACCTTCAGGAAAATGTAACTCTTCCACCTCATCAGCAATCTCATTACTCACAATAAGATGCTCTTCAATTTCATGATCAAATCCATCGATATGATCATGAAAAACATCTACTACCCACACCTAAGAAAGGTTAGTTTATACATATTAAAAAAAAACCTACACTTGTCATTTCCTCCTATGAACAAGCCTCTTTATGTGCTAATCAAACCTTTGTCTGATCAGTAAATGTGATCTTACATTACAAATACTCACCTCATCAAACTTATAAGAAAAATCATCAATATTTCTCTCAAGTTTGCACATGATCCTTTCCTCTAACATGTCAAACATTTAAATTACAAAAACAATCTGACTATGTACCCAATGTTCAACATAAACAAAAATTCTAGGGTTTTGATGCAATCCAACAACCCTATCCTCCCCCAAGACCATATTCTTCAAACCAATCATCTCAGTTCTCAAATCAATCATGTCAATCTTTATTTCATCCTTTGTTAGATCAAGAAACCTAGAGTTAATTCTCCTCGACATACTTCCAAATATAAGGTGTAAGTACCTCTAATCGGCGATCTGATTCACAAAATATGATACCCTTACCAAAACCCTAGTTCATAAGAACAACTCAACAAGAAGTAACAAATCTCATTTACAACCACCTTGTGTAACTCCTTCGTTGGTTCAAGTTAGATCAATTCTCTGCCACCTCACAAAAATACCATAGGACCACCACAAGTCCATTATTTAGATCAGTAGCCACCAAAACAAGATCAAACCACACTCATACCAGTCACCAAATGGTAACCAAACACTCAATCTACAACAACAAATCCTTTCCAATCACCTTGCCCAAACCCCTTTGATGATGTGAGTTATATATAATCTCTACATCTTCACAAAAAATACCTCATAATCTTCATAACCTCAAACACAAGGATTCACACTACAAAAAGATTGAACCAACTCTAATACCATCTGATGCAGTCAAGAACAAAGAATCCCCAAAGGATATGTCAAATACTTTAGAAGTTATAAACTTAGCAGAAATCAAAAAGATACAATCAACAACAATATGATTTGCATCCAAACAGAAAGTTTTATTAATCAAAATTTCTTTATACATGTCCGGTTGTAAGGCCTTCCCAGCTAGGCCAATTAAAAAGAAAACCTAACAAAAAAACCCCAAATGAGACCTATTCAAGATCTTCCTAAGTCTTAGAGAAATCCTCTAACAACTTATCTTCTATTCATCCCTTCATCAGACTTGTTCCTTGCTTTCACTTGCTACCCAAATAATCGCAAGCACTATATTTATACACAAACACAAATAGGTCAGCCTCAACAAACTCCACATATCCCAAGAAATTTTTTAGACACAGTTAACCTTAACCCAAATTAAATACAAATTTAACTCATTTATAAAGGACCTATCCAACAAATCAAGGTTTCTACACATAGATCCATATAGGAAATCATGTAAATCATCACCAACAATCAGAACAATGATCACAACCTAAATCAATAAACCAGTTAACTCCAAGAAATAGTGTAATGAAGAAGGAAAACAACCTAATATAGAAATAACAAGAATTATCAAACCATGACACCTCACAAATCACTATGATAGAATTAGTCTCCACAAATAAAAAGAAACAAACCCTTTTCATCGCTCCTGTGAAACATCTCCTCAGTTTAACCGATCTGAGAATCTTAGAGTACTTCTTGGAACTAGAAAATACTTCATACATCCAGTCAAAAAAGTTAACATAACTCAAAAAAAATAAATCTAAATGAGTTTATATCATAGGAAAATATTTCTTATGACCCCATGAACAACATATCATAACCATAAAATGAAGTGAAATTTTTGAAATTGAGCTCTGCAATTTTTCCGCCCAAACTTTTTGAATTCCTTCCATGGAGGAAAATGCTGGGTGGGACCTCCTCCCCAACCCAGAGATTTTATTCTAGTCTCTAAGCCTGGCCTGCTCCTATCTAACTCTGACAAATCTTCAACGATAGGTACTTTGGATTCCCTTACCATTTCTACCCCCAAGGTAGACTAGAAAGGCATTTTGGTGGGAATTCAAAGTCTTATTGCCAACTTATTTGGAAATTACATCTCGGTGGATCTGATAACCCTTTCCAAATCTCATCTAGGTTTTGATATTTCTTTGTAGATGTGGCTATCAACAAAACTCTTCCCAAATTTGTGGTGTTAAAATCTAAGCTTGGTAAATGGACCGAAGCCATTGTCTATGAGAATGCTACCATTTTATGTGATACTTGTAGCTCAAAAGGTCACACTAGGTGGGACTGTAAGGCTCCTAGAAATCCTGATCTCAACCTAAATCAAAAGGCTTTAGAAACCATGATGACTTGTGTTCAGAACACCCATACCCACCAAAAAACTTAGGAGGCTATTAATCTGAGGGCTAACCCAACTATTGAGGCTCCCCTCTAGACGCTGGGTGCACCTGAGAAAAAATCCCCTGGTCTACCTTCCATGACGGTTGTTGACCTCACTGGTTAGGAGGTTGGAAAAATACCCATGAATAATGGATGAGAGACTGATGGTGAGACTCCTATCAACAACGAGACAATTGTTTTTCATGGTATTAACCCTACCTCTTCACTGTTCCAGTCAAAACTTGTTGACTTTGAGCTTGAAATACACCCAACTCTTAGTTCTGTGGTTCTTCCTCTGGTGGAAATAATTCTTAACCCCATGGACATAGGATCCCTAGTGATAACATGTTGTACTCCTTTAGTGTCCAAAGATAGCCTAAAGAATGAGGAAATGGAAAGGAAAAACCAATAGAAGAAAATGAGAACAAAAAAAGATGATGTTGGAGTTGAAACAAAGCTTTGATGACCTTCAGATTGGATCAAAAGATAGAGGAGTACAACAAGGGAGATTGTTGTAGTGAGGTAGAAAACCCTAGACCTCAACCAAAAAGGTAAGAAATTATTGTTCTCTCCTGGAACATAAGGGGCCCAAATAATCCCCAAAAACACTGGGCTATAAAACAATACATTTGTGATTATAAAGTGGACATTCTTTTAATCTAGGAGGTTAAAATAACTTATGAAAATTTTGAAGCACTGGTGGGACAGCTCTAGCCTAGGGAAAATGTTTTCTACTCTGAATATTTTGGGGTGTCAGGTGGAATTTCCACCCTCTGGAACCCTTCTATGGTCTGGGGATATGTGCATAGCTTTTCTCACCATCACATGGCAGTGTCCTTCACCTCTCCGTCGTCAGCTTGGTACTGTTACAATATCTATTCTCCCAATACTTTCCAGGGGAGAAGGGAGGTGTGGAAGAACTAAAGGCATATTTCTTTCTCCGACATGACTCAAACCTCATGGTGGCCAGGGATTTCAACTCACCCATATTCCCATCTAAACAAAGTGGAGGAAATATGAATTATACTCACAGCATGGGGGACGTAGCTAGCTTTGATTGTGATAATGGTATTTATTATGTTTACCTAAGGGGTAATCCTTTCATCCAAGTTCACCTAGATCATGTCTTCCTATCCTCTTCAGGGGATTTGGGGTCAGCCTCCTCATTGGTTGCTCTGCTAAGGAATATGTCAGATAACAACCCCCTTTTTCTAAAGTGAATGGATGTGCGACACCCATACCATGCACCTTTCAGGTGTGAAATTATGTGGGCCTCCCACCCCATCTTTTGTGAAAGGATTAAATAGTGTTGATCAACCATGGTCAAGGGTACAACTATTTTTAGGGTTGCTTCCAAGTTGGATCTCATCAGAGGTGTCATCAAAGGTTGGAATAAAAGCACCTTTGGAGACATTTTCAAAACTAAGAAGGCACTATCAGAGAAATTGGATGAAATCTAATCTAAACATGGAAGAAGAAAATATTAGGAAAAGATGGAAGGATACTCTAGCCAATGAACAAGGTTTCTAGAAGCAGAGGTCCAGGGTCTTATGGATAAAGGAGGGAGACCACAACATGACCTTTTTTCATCAGTCTTCTTGTAAGTACAAGAAAAGGAATTCCATTGACAAACTAAAAAATTCTGAGGGAGTCAAAATCTCTAACCCAATCTAGCTTAGTGATTTAACCACAAAATATTTGATTTGATCCTTTACCAACTTGAATTCAGGAAATTCTGAGATCCTCTAGAATTATCTCATCTCACAAATTCCAAGGGCTATCAATAATGTTGATAATAATTTCCTCCTCTCCAAGGTTACCGACGAAGATGTTTGCAAGGCAGTGTTCTCCATGGGACCCTATAAGGCCCCTATCCCGTATGGCTTCCCCCTGACCTTCATCCAATAATTTTGGGATATTGTTGGCATTGATCTGACCAAAGATTCCTGGGAATTCATCAGGTGTTGAAAAAATCCTAAATAAAATCAATGACACCTATATTATTCTGGTCCCCAAGTGTGTAGAGCCTAGGGCTAGGGAGGACTTCCGACCAATAAGCCTCTGTAATAATCTTTATAAAGTATTCTCAAAAGTCATGGTCAACCATATCAAACTACTACTTGATAGAATAATTATCCCCAACCACGAGGGTTTTGTGCCTGGTAGGAAAATCATGGATGCATCCATAACCACCCATGAAATTATGTACTCCATTGATCACAGTAAAGCTATTGGAATGGCACTCAAAATGGATGTTTCGAAAGCCTATGACAAATTCAATTAGACCTTTCTCTATAAGGTTTTTGTTTCTTTTGTTTTTTCAAAAGAGTTTATTGTGTTTATCAAGGCTTTCTTGGAAACGATGACATTTTTGGTGTTTTTCTATGGAAAACCTGCTGCTAAATTTACTCCAGACAAGGGACTCTGGCAAGGGGTCCCCTCTCTCCCTACCTCTTTATACTTCTTGCGGAGGTGCTGGGATGTAACATGATGCAGATGGCTCAAACTAGATAAATTGAGTGGATCAAGTTGACTACTAACCTTCCACTAGTGGTCCTACAATATTTTGTAGATGATACTTTTTTATTTGGTGCCTTTATGGTTAGAGAAGCCCATCTGTGGAAGTGGCTGCTTGAAAATTATGCTATTGGTTTCTATCAAAATATTAAAACAATCATAAAAGAAGAATGTTTTTCTTTAACACTTATAATGATCTTAATGAAAATTTTTTGAGGATTTTGGGATGCATGGCTGATACACTTCCTACCACCTATCTCATCCTCCCATTGACTGTCAAAGATGTGAAGAATGAATTCTATAACACCATTCTTGAGCAGACCCAAAGAAAGCTGGCAGGCTGGAAAGGTAAGATCCTCAGCAGGGTTGGTAACATCCAAATTTTTGTTTCTTCCCTTCAAGGCATACCTATGTATTTCCTTTCTATTTTTAAAATCTTGGGTTTCATGGCTGAGAAATTGGAAAAAATTCAACGCACCTTCCTTTGGTCTAGGTTGGAGGATAAGGAGAACATCCACCTGGCTGATTGGGATAAGGTTTGTCTTCCAAAATCCCTTGGTGGCTTGGGTCATAGAAAAATTCTTGACCTCAACAAGGCCCTACTTTCCAAGGTTTCCTAGACAATGATTATTGGATCTGTTGATTGGTGTAAAATTCTGGAGGAAAAGTATCTAGATGGGGGTCATTTTTGCAAACTCTACATGGTTCACGACCACCCTGGGGGATCAAAAATTTGGAACAACATTCTCAAATCTAAAGGTATTATGGAAAAGGGGGCCACATGGTTGGGCAATGGCAGAGAGATCCATTTTTGGGATGATCAATGTCTACCTGACATAACTCTTGGGACCTCTAGAGTTTCTCAATTAAGAAAAATCCTGACCCTTGGAGTTTGTTCCCTTGTCTCCAACTACATCACCAATGGCAATTGGATCGACCTCCTCTCACACCTGCAATGAAAAATTGACCTCACCAACCTGGTAACCAAGCTTTGTGAATTTATGATCATAGTGTGCATTTCCCCCATGGATTGGCATGCCATGATACTATGGAGACACACTCAACATGGAGGTTTTTCTGTTAAATCATCTTATGGGTTTTAGATTAATGAAACTATTGATACTTTGTGTTGTAAGAAAGTTTGGAGACCCCAATTAATCCCTAAGGTTAATTTATTCTCATGGCTAGTTCTACATGGTAAAATAATCACCCTTGACAATCTGGTAAAATAGGGATATAATATTTCTAATAGATGTTTCCTTTGTAAGAAGGAGGATGAAAGTATAAACCACCTCTTGCTGCACTACGATTTTGCCACTAAAATCTCGCAGGAGATCCTCTCTCAGCTTAACATCCTCTCAGTTCCTAATCAGAATATCTAGGATAGGATTCATGATTGGCACTCTCCCTCTCAACACTCAATGATAAAAATTTTGTGGAATAAAATCCCTCCCATCTTTTGTTGGATCATTTGGAAGGAGCACAACAACAGGATATTCAGGGATACTAAACTCTCTAAAATGGCGGTCTTCAATCTGGGACTCAAACTGGTACAAGAGAATGTGATGATGGCCCACTGGAAGAGCCTGGGTCTACCCCTATCTAATTCTACTTGGAGAACTTCCCAAAATTGGGGAATTGACAAGGGGTTTTTCAGATATGACAATACCAAGCTTCAGCTAGATTGGCTACTGTTTGGTCCCCACCTCAGCCTTCATGGCTTAAACTTAAATTTGGTGGGTTTGTCTGGGGAGTGCTACAAGTGGTTGGAGGTATATTTTGTGACCATTAGGGATGAATTTTGGATGCTTTTTATAGTTCCCTATACAATCAAACTATTAACTAAGCTAAGGGTATGGCTCTCCTTTGGGGCCCAAAAATTACTATTAGCCTGGGATGTAATAAAATTGAAATTGAGGGAGATTCAAAAATTATTATTGAGGTTGTTCATGGAAATTCCCTACCTTGCTAGAAGGTTGACCCCATACTATCGGACATTAAAGGTTTGATGGAAATATTTCATGGGACCAACATTAGGAACACCTACAAGGAAATTAACTCGGTGGCAGACTTAATGGTGACTGCTGGCCTATAGCTGGATGGGCTATGATGTTGGAGGGATGCCAATCTGCTTCCTAAAGATACTTAGAACCTGCTTAGGTGGGAAATAAGATATTTTAACATCAATTTCAATAATGTTTAAAAACTGGTTTTTGGTTTGGGCACCAAAGGATGGGCCTAGGGGCCCATTTTTTCTCCCCACTTGCACTAGTCTCCACCTAAATTGCCACATGGCTTTCGCCGATTGGTGCTTCTCTTCAAACTCGAGGTTGACATAGCTGGGATGCGTCATGGTACCTTTTAAGTGTCATTAGTATATTAAATGGATTTTAAGGTAGGTGTGAAATATGGAGGATTGTGAAATATTTTGTGCAGATTTGAATGATGATGTTTAGGTTCTACAGCCCGGTTCCCATGTGTTAACCCCGATGGTGTCTCTCGAGGGGATTTATGAGGAAAAAGGCAATTATTTTCATAATTGTGGCTCTCGAATTAATAAGACTTCTTGGCTAAGTTATGATTTTCATTCTTCCATTTCATGCAATAGCTTTGGTTTTTATCAGTGCTTTGGTTTTTGTGCTTGTGAGGGTGAATACAACAGCTGGACTAAGAACAACTCTCACTCGACCAATTTATGGGTGTTGGTTATTTTTCTGATCTCTATTAAAATGGGTAGGGAACGACATAGGATCAAACAAGACAAGATTGAGGAAGAATTTTCCTCGGACCCTATGGTAATGTACTTCTACAAAGAGGAGGGATTCTTCCCTTTAAGAAGAATCTGACGGGTCATGATGAGATGATTTTGAGGTAGTTTGCGAAGACTTGGAATGAAAGAAAAGTTACCATTAATGGGATAAAATTTGAAATAAATAAATAATTCATAGGCAAAGTTATGGGTATGCCTACTATAGGCTGCAAATGGAAAAAAACTATAAAAACATGGGCCAAAACTCAATTTCGTTAGTTTTTCACTAATGAAGACAAGTCGGTGCCCAAAAATGCTAGATATAGCACTATAAACTTTCCCGAGTTCTGGACAAAATTGTACAAGCTAGTAATGAAGCACTTCACTCAGGAGGGACATTTTAGTAGTTTTTATAACTACCACCTTCCTCTCTTAAACCACCTAAGGCACAATATTTTGATTTCTTTTTCATTTTACCTGTTACATGCTTTAGAGTTCAATGTCACTGATGCGAATGAGTCTATTTCTCTGGGGAAAAAAAACTACTTTATCTCCACCAGGGGATAATTTTTTAGAATTTATAACTTCCATAGATCCCTATGCCCTCCCCCTATTTTTGAAATCACCCAATCTATCCAGCAGCCTCTATCACCTTTGGTCTCCCTCAACTAGGGTTCTCCCATGCTTTCGGGTTCTATAGGGTGTTCCACCCCGACTGCTAGCCACAAGTCTTCTGAAACACACCCTACCCCTGCCTCTTGGGATGGGTCCAAAAATGAAAAAACCCTAGAAGATTCTTATCAGTGAACCTCTAAAAGATGTAAATAGATTTTCATTAACTTGGAATGCCCTTTGGTTACAAACCCACAACCCAGCACTACCCACCGCTCCTCCCACCTAGCTAAAGAAAAGGGCAAAAGAGAAATGAAAGAGTTTCTCAACTAGGAGGATGCCTCTATGGGTCCTCCCAGTAGGGAAGAAGATAAAAATTTCTCTGACCAGGAAGAGGAAAAGGACACCCATACTACTGGAACTAAAGAGGGTAAGGAGGACATCGCCTCTAGTAATGACACTATGGTTGAAGACACCAAAATTACTACGGGCAGCGGCTTGGTGAGAAGGATTAAGTAACAAATTTCAAATTTGGAGGACATGGTGACCAAACTTAATAGGGACTTGGCTAATATGAACAAGAGACTAGCTAATGTCAGTAAATTGTCCCTCAAGCTCATGCATGCTTCCTCTACTATGCTATGTCTGCTGAATGAAAAGGCTTTTTCTAGGAAGGAGTCTATGGAAGGTAATCGTGGGCTCTTCAAATTTCTAAATGAGGAGTGGGCTGACCTATTGTTATCTAAGCACTTATGGGATAGAAAATAACTTTGTTGCTAGACCAGGGAGGTTCTGGGAACTGTGACTCTACTGCCTCTAAGCCCTATGTTTGGGCTAGTTTTTTATAATTTTATTTATAAGATTTATACTTTTAATATGGCTAATTTACCTACGTGGCATGGTTTATATTTTATTCTAGTGAAACATGATACTATCCATTTGAGAGGTTTTGATAGTTTACATTCATACTGGTTTAGTTTTATCATTTTGGTATTTGATAGAGGTAGAATGTTGTTTGTTATACTGCTGCTATCTAGGCTAGATTAATATGTTGTTAAGTCTGTTCTAGTTAGCTTTCTTTGTACCTTGGGCCAGCACCCTCTTGTAGCTACTTAATTCTAAAACATATCATAACTGCACCTTCAATAGATCAATAGAACTAAATAGATGATATCAAACACACCAACTAGTGACAACTCACTACAACCAGTTATGAGGAACACAAATACACGATAAAGAATCAAGATTATCTTACAAACTACTTGCACCAAAAGAAATACTATCATAGACATAGAATCTATGAACAACAAGGGAAAAACCCTTTTTAAATTCCCCTTTCCAAGATCTCAACATATCCACCACTTGTAGGATCTCTGGAAAACTATTTCAAACTATGAACTTCATCAATCCAAAAGGAAACAACTCCTAAATGATGCAAGTTCTTCAAGAAATATTTATTCTACTACATCATTAATTGATCTACTAACTATAGGTTTAGTATGCATATGTTATAACTAATATATGTAGGGAATAAATATAATGAATTGATCTCATTCCCCAAAGGTGATCTAATTGTGAGTACAATAGAATAATAACATATTAGAGATACAAAAGAAAGTCTTTCCGGGTCAATATTTTAGGGACCTAAAAGAAATATGGCTTCTATCACTGCGCATCATCTACTAACAGACAACATAAAGACACATTTATAAAAACAACATAATTTAAATATTATATAGAGAAGAATTGAGATACAAATAGAAGAACATAACAAAATGTTTCATCCCCTTATCACCTTATGATAATAGAGAAATAAGCATCATTTAAAAAATATAGACAATGCATATAATAGGTAACCCTTCACAGAGAGTACATTATGAAGAAGAAGACACATAAAATAGTTTACCACATAAGATTATTTAATTAAACATATCATCCATCTCCACATATTGGTTATGACTTCTTAAGGAATTTAGGAAAGATTCAAGAGGCACAATGTTTATGATGAGGGGCAATAGGGAAACTAAGGTATTTATGACCCACAACTGACAAATCACAAAAAGGATAACTTATTCAACCATACAACTTGTCACACAAAAAGGATTACTTCTTCAACCATACAAATTCTCACATTAAATTTCAGCTTTTTCACCAGCTCTCCTCGTTACCCTTGAGACTACAAAAATGAACATTATGGGGCTCCATACAACACAAATGTATTAGACTGCTTCAAAATTAGTATTCATTGAAAATGACATGTACAACCTAGCTCCAATGCTACTCCATTGTATTTAACACTTTAAGAGGTAGATGCCTACATTAGTCCTAGTCTCCTACTAGCCCTACCTAAGGAGTTTTTACTATATAATTCTTAGGTTACTCAAAGGACATCCCAAACTAACTTGACTTCCAGATACCCTTTTGAACCCTATGTGACATGTTGCAAGAAGAGTTTTTGGCTAGTCCTTTGAAGGTCCTAACTTTATAATTCTACCTGATGTCTAATTATGCAATTAGGTCCCTTTTGCAAAACAACTCCATTTAAATGAGATAAAATCCTTGATCCACTACCTATAAGAAGTCTAAATAGGTTCAAGTCTATTATGGAAATTTTTTGAATAGATCAACATCTTCCATGAGGGTGATACCACAATAGTGGGTTACACTTTTTCGGAGGAATAAATTCTTCACAAAATCTATTAGGTGATAAATTTAGTCAGTTAATTTCGATAGAAAGTACCCAATTATTTTGATCAAAACATTCTTATTTTCGATCGAAACTACGTTTTTTGCCTAATTTCGATCGAAACTAACTTAGTTTCCATAAAAAACTAAGCTAGTTTTGATCGAAACTAAGCTAGTTTCGATCGAAAGTAACCAATGAAGATTTTGGTGGGTTTCAACCCATGCTGACATTAAACTAAGAAAATATTTTTGAAAGAAAGTACTTTTGATTGAAACTAATTAGTTTCTATCAAAAGTACTTTCTATCAAAAGTACTTTCTATCGAAAGTCTCTGAATAGAGGCCATTTCGAAAGGCTAACAAAAATATGCAATTTTCATGGCTTCAGGGCTCAAGCGCTTTGCTCAAATGGAAGAATATGGAGATTTCCTTTTTCATCACACAAGTTCTCTGAACTAGCTTTCTAACGAATATAGATTTGACAATTTTTGAATTCATTAGGTCTATGTATTTTGACTTGCATCGGATGTAGGTTTTTTATCGAATATAAACTTCCAAGTTTGAAGTTCAATGAAAAATAGTTGAAAATAGAAAAAAATTATTGAAAAATAACAGTTCCCTCTGGCTTCAAGTCTTCTTTCCATCAAAAAAAAAATTGAATTTTGATAAATACACAACAAGTTATCAGCTACGTAGTCAAGGTATGTCAAAATTATGGTTGACTCTACTTCAAACATTCATAAAATATGAAATAATCATGATAATGTCATCAAACCAATTTCATGCCCTCCGTATGGATGCTACAAAACTAAATTTGAAAGAAGCACATTGATATCTATTTTAGAAAAAAAGTTATGTTGTACAAAGTCATTGTACCTTTTTGAAAATGATGTTTTCAGAAACATAGCAGTTTTAGTGGGAGAAAAAGAAAACCATTAAAATCAATTCAAAAAATAAATTAAAAAATATATTTATAATCTAGATAGAAAATCCTAAAATACTCTAGTTTGCTTCATCTTCCAATTTCAAACAGTTTAATGACAATATGCATCCGAATGTGAAAGTTTTTCTGAAAATGTAGACTTCAATGTCCGTTTAGGCAAAAAAGTGTAACCCACTATTGTGGTATCACCCATGAAAGTGAACCAATGAAGACCATGTCTTATTTGGAATTGGTCAAAATTTTGGAAGACAAAAAAGGTTTACATCTAGGAACTTTTTACCAACTTTGATAGGAAAAGTGATGGAGTCATCAGTAGGAAAAGTAAAACAATTAAAAGTGTTGATCATCACGTATAATTTTTCATAGGAATATTGATTAAATTATCTGGTGAAATAGATGTTCCATAGTTTTTTTGTGAAGTCAAGATATTTCATACATACTTATGATCAAATTCCAAGCCAAATTGAAACATGAATGTATAAGACACTTTATGTTTGAGATCTACCCTCTACTTTATACAAGTACACTTGTAATTTTAATATTATTCATTTAAATTTTAAGGTTGATATTACTCTAAGGATTGATAGGGTGAAACCTCTCTATAAATAAATTTAATATGTATCTTTTCTATGTTTAGGAACAAGTGACACCACTTTCAAGACCAAAACTAGAAATTGTAGGGACCTAACTACCATATCCAATTTAATATGGTAAAAAGTGCACAAAATGGGACAATCTAGTAGATTATGTCCCTCCAATTGAGCTTTTATTTGAATCTTGAAATATATTACCATCTCAGAGCTCCATGTCTTGCATGAGAATTGATATGTCATATTCTATTTATTCTATGCATATAGAAAGTCAGAATGATCCCCATTTTCTCTAAAATCTTGTATTTCCTAATCATTTATCCCATTTCCATTTTCTATTAAATGAAGGATCCTTGTACCCATTCAAATATTTTGTGTTCTTGAGCTTAATGGGTCATTCTCCTAAATGTAACAAAAGAAATAACATCCACATACCCTATATCATATATCCTTATTTGTTATGTTATAATTTTATATAATTCTGGATTTCAACAAAGTTTTCCAAGTAGATTGTAATGTGAGTGATAATTGCAAGGATGTAGTCTTTATTAAAAATATACGTAAATAGCATATTTCATGGAAAACTTGAGTGATTTATAGTGGAAATAATTAATATACTATTAATATTTATATTCCATAATCTAATGATTTAAGAAATGGAGACAATATGCAATCCCAAACTCATTGTTTCTATACTAAAATCATGAAGAAGTTTTATATTTCAATAGTCACAAAAAATTTAAATTAGACGCACATACGGTGGGTTGAATTCATGCAAGGTATAGGAGACACTATAAGGGATTATTGTTAGTATACAGAGGCACTAAGTGGAAGTGAATCGGTGTAAAATAGTAATAAACCAGTTCAACAAACAATCTGAAAATTATTTTAAATAACTTCCATACAACTAAACATGTAAGTGAAACTATGCAACATAATTAAAACAATTCAAGCATCCAAATAACATAACACCTATATTTCTATTATGGAAACCATTTTGAGAGTGAGATAACAATGGTGGGGATGACACCACAAATATCTTCATTGTAGTAAAAAGAGTTTCCCTATTAAGAGCTTACAATACCTTGTTAGGGGCTCACCTAGTTAAGAGTGATTAGTACCTTGTTAGAAGTACAAATAGACCTATTACAGTCTACCTCACTAGAGGATTAATAAATCCTTCTTAGAAGTCACTTTGTTATAGGATTTATAAAAAGATACCAATTAAAGTCCACCATGTTAAGGGATTTAACCTCCTAACCTATTACAGTTAACCTTCAACAATCAAACCAAATTAGTCATGTGGAAATGACACTCCTTTCCCGTTAGATCCAATCCAATCTCTAATACTGGGCGTACTTCTTTGTCTCTAATCATAGCTACCAACAACGTGATCTCCAACCTAAATTACATGATTTAGGTTTCCATTATACTATTGTTATTAAGTAGGTTAAGACTGTAAAAACAATTCACAAGTCGACACAAAATATTGGCCTAACTCATGAAAATGAGTGCCAATCAAATATAACATGTCAACCCAAAATGTAATACAAAATTTTATTACCAAACACAATCAAATAATCAACCACCTCCATCATATAATCATCAGGAACCAATTGGTAACTCAACCAATTCAAACTAAACACAAAACCAAAATACCAACTAACTCAAAACATTTAATTAACACTTGTGGTCGGTAAAATAAACATTTCTCATTAAAATAAGTCGCTAGAAAAAATCACACCACCCAATATTCTCTGTAACACAGTCACCACTCAAAATACTTCTTGTTATTGTCTTCATGTTAACTGATCAAAACACTTAGCTCATTTTCTTTACCTATCCATCCATTCAATCAATATATATAACCTATTCATCAAATCTAATAGAGTTGTCATCAATGAAGAGCTCATAAGCATCAAACACTGCATCTCAACTCCAAAATCTATCATAATTCCAACAATCTCCCCATTTGACATTGATGGGTTGAGACATAGTGAAAAATATATACATTATGCATAGACACATAGATACATATGACTCAGACTACTCCCCCTTTTATCACAAAACTTTATTTTCACTTTTTCACTCTATTGATCACTCTCCCTTTGACCAAAAATGACAAAGGTACATAAATGAACTTCAAAAATGAAATCATCTTATCGATCACAACCTTTCAAAAACATCTCTAAAATTGGCTTTGGCTGACTCCAAAGAACTCTCCCATGACTGCTACAAGTTCTCCATGGCATGAATTTGTCCTTGTAATTTAGAAGCTAACTCCTGCATGGATTTAAGTGTACTCATGTATGTTAACCCAAGTGGTACCTCTAAATATTTAACATTTTTTTGCATTACATCAACTGTAGGAATCAAATAATTCTATGACTCTAGTAAAGTAACGATCCTCTTATCTTGTTCTTCTTGTATTGTCTTTAGCTTGTAATTTTCAACCTTAACTTGTGATCCATAAATTGTAGCTAAATGTGAAATAGGATCAAAACCAGCAATTAAAGATGTAATCTTCTATTGAGCTTCATTTTTCTTTATATCCAAATCTTGGGTAAACAATAAAAAATCAGAAACTTTAGCAAGTTATTTTCCAAACTCTTTCAAAATTTCCTTCATCTAGTTCAAATGAACTGTAAGTGTCCCTTTATCTAGTTTAATAGTCTCAATTAACTTATTATCCCCCTTCTTTTCATAATTCATCTTTTCTCTATTCATGGAAGCTTCCTCAAAACTAGTAACTTTCTTAGTCATATCACTGATCAAAGTATCCATATGTTCAATCAGTGTAGCATTAAGATGATAGTCAACTTCAGGTATAAGATTTGAAAGAATGTCTCTAGCTTACTATAGTACTTTTTCTTTTTTCTTTTCCTCTCTAATTTTGTCACTTTTATCTTTCAACTTTAGTATTTCAGACATTCTTATTAATTCACTAAGACTCATTTTGGTAACATCAATAGGTCCTTGTATGACATCAATATCCTAATTTCTAAGTTCAAATCAGATTTCTTCCCTAGGGATATCCATAGTCTTTCTCTTCTTCTTATAATTTGAAATGCCACTTAGTTCCAATTTTCTCTTAATTGAATGTGTTGCAACATCAACTTCATGAGATTCATCTTTCCTTCAAACATCACCTTTTTGTTCAACTATATTACTTGCAATAATTATCATCACCTCTTAATTACTATCCTTATGTGATTCTTCTTTTCTTTGTACATCCTCAACTTCAATAGTAGGATCTTTTTGTCGAGTATCAAAAGGTATATGACCAAGAACTCCTTCAATCACTTTCTCTATAGTGAAAAATTCATCTACTATTCCCTCATCAATAGTATCATCTTTTTTTAGTTTTTCCTCTTGAGCATAATCCACTGATTCATCTTATTTCTCAAATTTATTCTACATGATCTCAAGATTCTCATCATGAACTATTTGTGACTCACCAATAGGTATGTTTCATACTCTACTCCTTGTTCTAAAACTAGGTCTAATAGCCTCAATTGTGATCTTAAAATCTTATTTAGATAAATCCACGATTAAGTAGAATCAATACTTTTTCCATGATTTCTCTATCTTTTTTCAAATAATTTCTCCACCTAGCATCAATATTCTTCAAAAGTGATTTATGTATCATTTTATGTAGTTATCTAGGTCCTCTGCAAAACTTATGCAAACAATATACAATACCATCTTCTATCTTTTTATTATCTTCATCATCATTTTTTTCATACAATTAGTTGGTATCACTCACATTTCTGTTGTTGTAAATAATGGAATGGTGTGTACCGAGAGGGGAGGGATGAATCAATACCTTCAAAACTTTTATCACTTAACCTTAATCCTTTTACTAATCGATT
This sequence comes from Thuja plicata, assembly GCA_018584345.1. NCBI lineage: Eukaryota > Viridiplantae > Streptophyta > Pinopsida > Cupressales > Cupressaceae > Thuja > Thuja plicata. The sequence goes on from MU224078.1 coordinate 5,507,178, forward strand.
GTATTACAAACCACATATGATATTCTATATTTTTGTATGTTATATCAAATCATAAACTCAATTAACATGTAAACATTCATAGAAACATTCATGAAATGTATAGACACATGACACATGATTTGGTAATGTAGAAAAACCATGTTAGAAGGTAAAAAATGGGGTGGGGATGAAACCCACAAAGCTTCACTGTCTACAAAATTGAAGGGGTCGGTTAAGGCTTACAATTTTGATCACTTCTGATGATCAACCCTGTTAAGAGTATTATGTAAAGACTGGTTAAGGTCTACTCTTTTAAGAGCCTTAGCAACACTATTTAGTGTGCGCTCAGTTAAGATATTTACAAAGGATTTTTAAATCCACCTTTCTCAAGGATTTCTTCTATTCTCTACACTTGTTATCTAAATGTAGTAAAAAATATTCATTGACCCGATTATATGCAATATAAAATTGATGATTATAGATCAAATAAAGATTACATGTATATTTATCACCTATTGTGATTGATCAATACCTTTGTTCTTCTCAGTAGCCTTGAATCTGGTTCTTGATAACCTGCTTCATCTTTTGTTTTTATTCTGCATAAAACTCTGAGTCTGATCCATAGATGTTCTCCTTGACTACAATCATCATCATATACATTTGTTCTAATATATTACATATCTATTTATACAATGAGTTGACCTAAATGATTTTCACGTATTACAATGATAACTCTATGATCAAAGGTTTAAAAATTGACCTTGATCTCCTACTTTGCATGTTTTTAATCAGTTAGACTGATTAAAAAAATTAAAATTACATTTCTTGTCTCTCAAGAAATGGATTTAAAGCTAATAGAAAGGCCAAATATAAAACACAAGTGTTTTATCTGACGTGGAATTCAAATCCACATTCATCAGGATTCTAACTATCTCTCGGTAGATTGGTGCTCAAGTTTCTTCATAGTCTGTCATGTTCCTCTAGTATCTATTCTATCGGGTTGCACTGTACTCTACTTATATGGTTCCTCTGTCATTTTTTCTTTGTCGTGTTTTCTCTGTCGAGTTCCCTTTCAAAATTGTCTGTCAGGTTATACTAAACCTGACTTTGGTGTTCGTGTTACCAATGGTTTCAAAACTATTTTCCTTTCATACTAATGGAAAAAATATGTCTTCAATCTCCCCCTTTGACATTAGTATCAAAAAATGATATGTGCAAAATACTAAAATGTTTAGTAATGTACACTATATGTTAACCTTGTTATTATGACTCCCCATATATATA
>MU224078.1:5527872-5550159 GCA_018584345.1 Thuja plicata
AAAACACACCACTCTGCGATGACAAATTCAGAGGGTATTGTGGAGGAGGAACAAATTCTTCTACCCATGGATTCAAACTGGCAGTCATGGCTACCAACAATTGTTTTGCCTGCAATCCTCAAAACACCCCACTCCGCGATGGCAAATTCAAAGGGTATTGTGGAGGAGGAACAAATTCTTCTTCCCATGGTATTGTGGAGGAGGAACAAATTCTTCTGCCCATGGATTAAAACTGGCAGTCATGGCTACCAATAATCATTTTGCCTACAATCCTCAAAACACATCACTCTGCGATGGAAAATTCAGAGGGTATTGTGGAGGAGGAACAAATTCTTCTGCCCATGGATTCAAACTGGCAGTCATGGCTACCAATGATTATTTTGCCTACAATTCTCAAAACACACCACTCTGCGATAGCAAATTCAGAGGGTATTGTGGAGGAGGAAAAAATTCTTTTGCCCATGGATTCAAACTGGCAGTCATGGCTACCAACAATTGTTTTGCCTGTAATCCTCAAAACACACCACTCTGCGATGGAAAATTTAGAGGGTATTGTGGAGGAGGAACAAATTCTTCTGCCCATGGATTCAAACTAGCAGTCATGGCTACAAACAATTGTTTTGCCTCTAATCCTCAAAACACACCACTCTACGATGAAAAATTTGTATTGAAAAAAAAAAAGAATGAAGAACCTAATTCTGAAAGCTTTGGCAGAAAGAAAAGGGTTCCAAGTGCCCTACTCGGTAGTGCTGTTGTTTTCTTGTCGAGTCCTGAAAAATAATGTTTCATCGAATGTTTAATTTAATTAATTTTATTGAGAGATGTTGTAAAATGAAAGCAAGATTAAAAATATATCCTTTTATCATATAAATAATTAGTAATGAAAAAACATAGTTAAATTTAGGGTTTTAATGTTTTCACAATGAAAATGCTGAATGCAGCCGCGGGCAGCAGAAATGAGGAAAAAAACTTGCAGGTTTTGATTTATGTCGTAGGTTTCGGGCACCCAATTTTTTCAGGTACCCAATTAGGCTTGTGCTTTGGTGTCAGGTTTTCCCAGGTGTACTGACACCCAGGCCTACTCAAAATTCAACAAGTGCTTTCATGCGCTTTTGGACGAGTGAAAAAAGGATTTTTTTCACATCGCCACTTTTTGGCCCCCCATGATCTTGCACATACCCATTTACCTCATATGCTTTCAACTCAATTAACAATTACACCTAGTAATGAGCATTGTGATTCTCAAGAGGATCCTTGTTTGTAACTGGCTATCATTCCTACTATATTAGATATAGTCCCTCTTGCGAGTTTCCCACCTACCCTAAATAACATAACCCAAGATGGGGAGGGTTGACAACATGCTTGATTGGCTCATCCTTTATGGTAGCCCTTTTTGTGCTTATATGTTGTATTGTGCTTCCCCGGTAAGGTGTTTTTCTAAATGTTTGTTAGATTCTTTTATACGACCCTTGTCACTCTGTTGGTGCAAGGTGATAAAGGAATCAAAACTATTGTTCAATTCCTCTATATGTATCTACATTCTTCTATATGTTATTTCATGTTATGTTGTACTTGTGCAATTGTTTGTAACTATTTTCCTTGTACAATCTACTTGGATCTGTGACATGGTAGCACTAATTCTTTTTGGTCTCAATGTTGTGGTCTGAAAAGATTCATCTTCATAATTCTTAAGTTTCTTTCCTTCTTTGTGATTGTAGTTCTACTTTCTTTACGGAATGATGTCAATTTATTTGCAATAATATTATATTTCTATGTACATGTTATCTTATGATCATACTGACCCCACATTAGGTAGATCCCTCTTGTGTTCTTATGTATGTTTATGTTTTATTTCCCTTGATTTTTCTTCCTTTGGGGGCATCTCACAGTGGAAACGTAATCCGTAGAGTTGTTGATGTTTCCGTTAAAACCATTTCTCTTATTAAAGAGTTAGCAATGTCTTTAATGCGGGGGCATACACTCTATTCACTTTTTGTACACACGCACATTCAAAATATTTTTCAAGATTTAAGAATTTTCCCTTTATGGATTAAAAGAAACTAATCCTTAAAGCATGATCATTTTTACTTTTTAGGATCTCTTGATCCCTCCAGTTTAAATTTACATGGATCCCTTGATCCCGCCAATTTTCAATTTACAATGTTTTGATCCCTTTAAGAATAGATCTCCCTGATGGGTTGACTAGTGAGTAGCCGCATTCACTAGGCAGTTCAACTCCATCTTTCTAGTTATGCTTTTTGTGTGGTTCACAATAAGACATAAGTTCTCATTGGGCGAGATAATCACACCCCTTCTCTTTCTCCTTAACTAAGTGATGTCTCTCTCATCGTGATCTTAGGGTTGATAAAGACTTAAGTCCCTTGGGGGCTTGAGGGTTTCTTTATCCCTTTTGGTTCCAATAAGATTGTCTGTTCTTTATTTTTTCCTTTACCAAGAGTTTGTGTTGAGCTCATACTCTTGCTAAAGTGGGGGCTAAATGTATAGTCGGAAAATGGAAGTACTTTCATTTTAGACTTGTTTAGCCTTCCGAGTAAGTGGTTTGGGGTCATGAAAAGCGCCTTGAATGGGTTTCTTACCTTGACATGACTTCCCCCCTGTTGTATCCTTCTTTCCACTCCTGTTTAGCTTGATTTCTACATTCTGGACTGCACACTGGTGATTCTGGGCTTGAGGGTCAGAGTCAACCTTTTAGGTCTATGTTGACCTTGACTCTGACCTAGGTTAGGGTCAACCTCGACCCTGATCTAGGTCAAGGTTGACCTTGACCTTCACCCAGGGTTCAGATCTCGGGGTCTCATAGTTTTTGGATGTCGGTCTTTGCAAAAAGTGTTTCCTGCTTCTGGGTCGGCTGTTTCGGGTTCCGAAGTGTCGATTCTTAAATTATATTTAATATAGGTCCTCTCCTAGGGGTAAAGGCTTTAATGGAAATTTAATTCTTCTATGTATTCCTCCTTAGAAGATTGTGCACTAGTTTCATATAAAAGGTAACCTTCTCCTCTCATTTTCTCTAACCATCATCAAGCAAAACTAAGTCTTCTAATCATGATCAAGCATTCTCAAAATATCATCAAGAGAAATTCAAGCAAGCTAAGGAGAAAGATTTGAAGCAAGAATTCATCCATTCAAGTATCTACTTTCATGAAGGAGATCCATTGGAGGCCATTAAAGGATTCAAGCTACATAGTGCCCTTTTGGTGATCTCTCCATCCACCTTCTTTCAAGCCTATTCCAAATTCAAGAACCCATTCAAGACTTGGTGTTGGAGATATACAAGCAAGAGATTGAAGACATCCTACCTTTTCTACATTCCACATCTTGAAGCATGCTTGTGGATTGAAGGATTCAAATCTGCCACAAGGAATTTTACAAGTAAGGTGAATTTATGCATGTACTTTGTCTGTTTCTGCAATTTCAATTACATATATTTGAGGTTAATTCTAGAACTGTGGTTTGACCAAGTAAAACCCCTCACCCACAACAAAAAATCCTCTTTTTCTTGCAGATACAGGTTAATAATAGAAGATTTGAGACTAGATCTGGATAACCTTTTCAGCTTTCTTTCAGATGGCGCGAACAAAATTTCTGTCGGACTTGTGCAAGTCAAGGTCAACATTTTTGGGTCAGGGTTGACATTTGTGGGTAAAGGTCGACCTTTTTCATAAGACAACAATGGAATGGAAAAATATTTCTGGGTTTTGTTCGTCTCTGCGTTCTGGTTTGGGATCAACTGTCAGATTTTCTAGAAACAGTCTACAATCCTCAGAAAATAGCATCCTTTTAGCTGCAACTTTGTAAGGTTTGTTCTTCTTTCTATCCTTTTCAATTACTATAATCAAACGGGTATGTGTGGGATCATGGTATGCCAAAAAGTGGCGATGTGAAAAAGAACTCTTGTTTGGTAGACTGATTGAAAAATGGTAATAACTTTCAAATGGTATATAAATTTTTTAATCTGAAACATGTGTCACATTCTATGTTTTTCCTACTACAAGAAAAAGACAAAAAAAATCAATTTGATGAAGTTTAGGCTAAGTTAAGTTTCTCAGACACGAGATTTTTTATATTCTGGAAAAGTTGTAGAAGAAAAATCATAATTAATTATTTATTGAGAAAATAATTACAAAAAATATGCGTGACATCCATATATTAATCTACTACTTATATCTAGAATCTAGTGAAAAAATATTATCATTTGATTGTGTTTAAGGTGGTCAGACATACACCTACTTCTTATCTTTTTAGTCCTCATTGATAGACTGATTGAAAAATAGCTATAACTTTCAAACGACATAACATTTTTGAAATCCAAAACATGAGTCACATTCTATGCTTTTCCTATTACAATTAAAAAATAAAAAAAATTCAATTTGATGAATTTTATACTAAGTTACAGTGGTCAGACACGAGATTTTTTATATTCTCAAAAATTTGTAGTAGAAAAATCATAATTAATTATTTACTTGGAAAAAAATTACAAAAAAATATGCGTCACATCTGAAGCTGATTCTACTACTTATATCTAGAATTTTGTAAAAAAATATTATCATTTGATTATGTTTAAGGTGGTCAAACATAAACCTTCTTCTTGTCTTTTTCCTGAAATTTTCATACTACTGCATTGAAATTTGAAATTTCACCATATAGAATATTTTTTTTAAAGAAGGAATAGTAGCTTAGAAACAAGATTCAATTTACTACAAATTCTATTTTTACACATTTTTGATATAATATTGATAACTTGTCCAAATTTTTACGTCAACTTTCCTAACCCTGATTTTCTGAATCTTCGTTGCCACTTAAGGCCTAGTTTGGCATACCATGATCCTGCACATACCCAAACATATTCATTTAATCAATTAACAAAATTTAAGATCCCCTTCTTTGTTCTCTTTTCCAAATAGTTGATTCATTTGTGCATTGGCCCTTCCCTTGGGTTGATCAACTTGGATCTCCCATTTGTGCATTTGAGGATAGAAAAAGAGGAACATCTTATCTTCTCCCTAATCACAATTGCAATACACTATCAATATAATTCAATTAAATGTAAGTTAGGGTTAAGGAAATCAACATATTCTAAGCAAATCAAACAACAATTAAAAAATAATCTCCTTACCACATTTTATATCTTTACATTCTGGTAACCTCTATTTTATACGTTATAGTGTGGCTTGTCAATGAGTTCCAATACATGCTCAGGGCTTGTGTCCTTTCTGGGGTACCTTGAGTATTTTTCTCCAATCATCCTCACTTTTTCTGTCAAGCTTAATTAGATGTCCTTATATCAGTTTGTAGGCTCTTAATTTTGGCAAGAACCTTTTGGAATGCAACTTCATCATTTATTCAATCTCTTTCATCTTGGATTCAGGTGGCATAACAAAAACTAGGGCTCTTTCCCTTATTTGTTTCTCTTCTTTTAGTGCATATGTCCACCTTGTTGAAATTCTGCCTACAAGTTCTTTAGGCATTTTACCTTCAAAATGTATTGGTACATATTTGAATATGCACATTTTGTGAGGATTGTCTCCTCTAACTTATTCTAATCCTCGGGATCCAGTGTTAGCCATTTTCTAATCTTAGGATCTGTTATTGAACCTGCCTTGATTATTGATGCACGTACCTCATCAATCATGGTAGGGAACTTATACTTAACTAGTTTTTCATATTTTTTGGTGTCCTCTATGTCTTCCTTAGTTTTGATGAACCTTTTTCTCCTCTTAGGTTATAATGTTTTACCTCTTTGAGATTTCCTTTTGTAATTCCTCACCTGTCCTTTCTTTACCGATGATGCACTTGTGTCTTTATTTGTCTGACTTCTAGTCCTTATATCCTAGCATACATGCATTGAACTTAAGTTCTAGATCGGTGATAGTGTTAACCTTCAATCTATTGTTATCCCATACTACACATGTCATCTTCTCTTTCTCAGGATGAGAAGGGTGTTGAGAGCCTTGGCCTTGTCGGTTATAGGATAACCGATAATAGTGTGTATCACATCTTTGGTGATTGGTTTTGGATAATCTAGCCACATCTTTTGGTCATGTACTCTTCTTAGCATTACCAGAATCCATTAATTCTTAAGCTCCCTCAGGAACATTAGGGCACATGTCATCCCTTTGACCTCAATGTGTCTATATTCCTCCTTGATGGTTTCACCTATACAAAGCTTCTTGTAAGCTTGATCAATCTCAAGATCTCCTATCTCAACGATCTTGCAATGTATGTAGGCTCGTACATCCTCAATCAGTAAAACCCTATGTAGAATTCTGAAGAACTCACCAGCGTCGTTGGGTTACGAAGCAACCTTTGGACAGATTTTATACTTTGGTTCTTCATAAGTAGAGTTCTTGATTATATTAACCTTCTTTTCTTTATCATTCTTGATCTTGAAAACTCTAGAAGTGGTTTCCATTGTTTTTGCAAATTTAGGGATTTTTCATAAAACAAACAGTGAGCTCGGTGATTCTTGTTACTTACTTTAACCTTCTGTAGCTGCTATTTGTTCAGAATCTGAGTGCCATGAATCTTCTTGGAGCACTCTTCAATATGGTTGCTATGTTTTTGTTCTTCTATGCTCTTCTTTTTTTCTTAATCTCTTTATGAATAATGAGAAAATTTGTCCCCTATTTATAGACAATACCCTAAGAGGAGCAATTATTTCTCTACCCACTTGTCGAATGTCGAAGATGGAGTTGGTCAGGTTACACACAAGCTTTCATCTCGGGGTAAGTGATAACTTAATTGAACTTTCGTAGGGTTACTAATGGTGCTCGGGAAGTGGTGAAGTCTTCAATGCATTTGACATGATCACCAACGAGTCTCGGGTTACTTTGATTAACCTTGTTTTTATATGTATACCGACGATTCTCAATATTCTTTAACAACTTAGCTTTTGTATGTTAACCGATGCTTTTGATAAGCATTGACCGACGGGATTGAATTCACAGAATAATAACAAGTAATACCATAGTGCATCTCTAATCATGCTTATTTGGCATTTTAACTATGTATAATATAATTGATGTAAAGTATAACTTAGTATAGTGTAGTTCCATACTTACTTTTTAATCTTAGGTGGAGGTGGTGATGTCACAAAATCCATTGCATAAGGCATCACCAATTGCATTTCTTGGTCGAACATCATCAGTGTTTGTAGCCTTCATCCACATTTTTTTCTCATCTTCCTGATGTCTTCAATGGTATTTCCATTGCCAAAGGTGCTTGTCTCTGTCACTCGGTCTTTGTAGTCCTTTCTTAGATGACCAACTTTATCACATTGTAAACATGCCTTTTCGGGGTTAGTCCAGCTCCTAAACTTTCTCATCCATTTTCTCTTGCATTTTGCAGCTATGTGTCCAAATATTCCACATGATGTGTAGTTTTTCCATGTATTGTAATCCCAAACATATGAGTTACCGACTCATTTCAGTTGATAAGAATTTTCATTTTCTTTAGGATTCCATGCTTTCTTTTTCTTCTTCCTACATTCAAGAGATGCATGCCCATGCATTTTCCAAGTAGGACAGTACTTGTCCATGTAGGTTTCCTTCTTTTCTTTGATACATCTCAGATTTACATTCATATGATTTATGTCCTTTCTTGTTACATTTATAACAATTTCCTATGAATGAAGATGAGGATTTAGGAATACCTTTTATTTTTCCCCTGCAAACATTTTTTGTGTGGCCTAGTTTTCCACAGTGATTGCATGACTTCTTTCTTGTTCTTAGATTTGTGTAGACATTCTTTAGATCATCTTGGTATGGTGATTCTCCATTCTTAGTATACCTATTCCAGTATTGTTGTTGACACTTCTTTGTCCATCCAGAAAATCATCCATCCTTTTGGTACTTTCTTCATCTCTCTTGGTCATGTCATTGTGTTGTTGCTAAATTCTCACTACATGCTTCAGTCTTTAATTTTGTTCTCTTAGCTCAGTAATAGCTTCCAGCTTTCCATTCAGTTCTATCTTCATTTGGTTTTCCTAGACTGACTCATAAGAATAATCTGATTGGTGATCTCATGATGATTTTCAAAAAGTCTTTGTATTTCTAACTCTTTCTCTTATAGATTTTCAATAATCTTCCTACTATCATCAATTTATCGTGTTCTCTCTTGCTCAGCTTGTCTAGCATTATTCATACCCTCAATCATTCTTACCATATATGTCTCCTCACCAATTTGTAGTGATTTTACTTGTCCAGCCAGATGTTGATTTATTTCATTTAGGCTTGTAATGCTTCCTTCAGATGTGTCTGATCTCTTGCTAGTTGTAGATCCCGAAGACTCAAATAAGTCAAGTATATCTTCTTTGTGATAGTATATTTCACTACCGCGAGATGCCATAATCTTTCTTTCATCTAGTATCTCTCTCATCTTGATTCTAGCTACTTTATATTTCTCATAGAAGATCTGTATCTCTAACTTCTGATTCTCAATACTCTTGTCTAGCTTGTACATTCCCATTGTATGATATTTTATCTTAAGTCTTTTAAACTTCTCCAAATAAGAGATCTGGCTCTAATACCAATATTTTGAAATAATGGAATGGTGTGTACTAGGAGGGGAGTGGTGAATAACTACCCTCAAAACTGTTATCACTTAACCTTAATCCTTTTAGTAATCAATTATATTACCAACTATATATGCTATTCTATCTTTGTGTATGTTATATCAAATCATAAACTCAATTAATAGGTTAACATTCATAGAAACATTCATGAAATGGATAGACACATGACACAAGATTTGGTAATGCAGAAAAACCCCTGTTAGAAGGTAAAAATTGTGGTGGGGATGAAGCCCACAAATCTTCAATATCTACATAATGGAAGGGGTCGGTTAAGGCTTAGAATTTTGATCACTTCTGATGATCTACCCTATTAGGAGTCATATGTAGATATTGGTTAATGCCTACTTTCTTAAGAGCTTTAGCAACACTATTTAGTGTGCACTCGATTAAGATATTTACAAAGGATTTCTAAATCCACCTTTATCAAGGATTTCTTCTATTTTCTACACTTGTTAGAATGTACTCAAAAATATTCATTGACCTGAGTATATGCAATATAAAATTGCTGATTACAGATCCAATAAAGATTACATGTATTTTTATCACCTATTGTGATTGATCAATACATCTTTTCTTCTCAGTAGCCTTGAATCTAGTTCTTGATAACATGTTTCATCTTTTGTTGTTCTTGTATATAAAACTCTAAGTCTGATCTATAGATGTGCTCCTTGGCTACAATAATAGATGTGTCTCCTCACTCTTCTCTCTAACACAAGTGCTTTCAGGTGTGAATGAATTTTTAGTTAAGTTTCTTCATAAGTAAAAAACCTAGGAGTACTGACATAAATCATCTTAGACAGTAACTCATCAGTATGAAGTGATATAATATCACCATCTACCTCATAACTCATCTGCATAACCCAATAAGTTCATGGTTGTACTACCTGCATCATACATGTATCGGTATCCACAACAAAACATATATCTTCTTTGTACTTCTCTACTATACGATTTGGGAGCCTTTCTCTCTCATTCATTATTTTATGGAAATATTTAAAATAACACTAAAAATTACCATTAAAGTAATTTCCTAATATCCTTATGCAATCCTTAATCTATACTACCGCAGGTCTATCATTCGACCACTAAATTACACCAATGCCAGGGAAATGATTTTATAAATAGAGTAATATACATAACAACAAAAAACATACTTGAAAGATTGTTTCTTTACCTTATTTATTTTACCCATATTCACAAGGAGCTCACTTCTTATGACCACACATAGGTCGTAGTGTGCATTCTCCTTCACCATATGATATGTAGCATGAATATCACCACTGAGCACATTGTTCAATCAACTCAATTAATATACTTTGTACTTGATAACCATAGATGAAAACTTGACCTCTATATCTACAATGTTATTATTTGTCATAGCATGTTGATCTTTTTTCAACTTAGTTAGATGGGTCAATTCATCAGAATGAATAATTCTTAGAATAGGGACATCACCGGTCACACACAATGCAGTCACCGCATGAATAATATCCTTGGTAATCTTATCTAGCCTATCCAACCATAAGAACTTATCATTAACACAAATGATCACATTATCTAATCCAGTCAGGTTTCAGATCATCAGGTAGGTCGACTATATAGGTAAAATGCTTCTCTGCCAAATGCTTGTGTGCATCCTTCAATCAAGAGTCATTACACAGTTTGGTATATGCATTGAAGATAAAATTAGTTATATGTTTTAAATGTGGAAAATCTTGACATACACCATCAAAATGAAAAAAGGAAACAATGAAGTAAGAACTGAACTTTGGAGACCATTTTCACTATCATGTTACATTTTTTCAAAGTTTGGCCTTACCTCCTACAACTGCAGATATTGGTTTTCTACTGACAGTGACAGAAATATCAGAGGAAAGAGAATTTAAATCAAGAACAATTCAGAGAGGAAATGATGAAGATACAGGTAAAGAAGGAATTTGATAAAGCATCAATGGAAGCACCTGTATGAAATGATGTAGATGATTCGACCATCAAATAGAAAAGCTAAATGGATTAAATGCATATTAAGTAGAGTACATGGAGACTATATATGTTTGGAAGGAGGTAGAAAAGTTGAGATCATAAAGGAAAATATCTTTGTAGTAACTAGATTATTGGCTAATGGAAGGAAATGCGTAAAGGAGCTAGATTCTCAAATTGAAATTGAAGGTATAGTTAGGTACAAGCAAGATCAGAAAACCTTTCCTGTAGGAAATATTGTGTATAAAGAAATGAAATTTGGACCAATTCTTATCAGATACAAGATCTATTAGGAAAATCAATTAGAAAACATATCTGGAGGAGAACTATAGGCTTCATATAATATTATTACTAAAGGAAACAACTGATTTATCAGAAATGGTGAGAAATCAACTCTTGATGAATCTGATGAAAAATCACGAAACAAGGATTGAGGTTTAGAGTATTATTGGTATGTATATTTTTCTATGTAAAAAATTATCACTTGGGAATTGGTAAAGTAAATTAGACAACAAGTGAACCATTCATATCTCAAATCAGTAAGTACATTGAACAATTGGGAAAGAGTTAAAATAGAGTAATGTGGTGTTATTTCAATTTTCAAACTAGAATGTATGGAAGATATTAGATACCACCTCACATTGTTAAGAAGTATGAGAAATATTTTTTTTTTTTGGTTAATACACATTCATGTATAATTAAAGTAATGGAACCTCAAACTTAATGGATACAACCTACTGGATATGAAACTAGTGAGGATGAATTAATATCAAGTATTGAGAAACTATTGGATCAATGTAAGGATATAGAATCTAATCAGTTTGGAAATTATGAAGAAGTTTACAGAAGGATAATATCAGAAGAAAAGAAATCAAAGGAAGAAGTATGGAGTAGAGTGAGAAAAAAAAAATCAACTATAATACCTAAGAATTATGCTAAGATTGAGCAAGCTAAATAGAGACAACCTAAGAGAACAAGATTAGAAGCAGTGGAAGGGGGGACAATAACACAAAGAAAGGAAAATGAACCTATGATTGAACATATAAGATCAAGAATATCAAGGATAGTTAATAACATAGTGGAAGTAATAAGAGAGTATGGAGATATCGGTCACATACATGGAATCAAGTAAAATATATGGATAGAAGAAGATAATAATATTATAGAAGACACAATAGTATTTCACTTTCAAAAATTCTAAATATTTCCAAATGAGTTGAAACAAAACATTCGAAAGGAAATATTTTAAAAAATCAATACAAGATAGAGTGAAGCCGGAGAACAAGAAAAATTAAGAAGAGTTATAAATTTGATTATTGTACAGCCAAAAACAAGTGCAAAAGAAATTGAGTTATTAATGATAAAATATTAAGACATATTTCTTAAGAAGAGTAGAACAACTAAATTACTATCAGGATTATAGGAAGAAGTAGAAGAAGATACATTACATAATTGAAACATGTTTTTAAATATAGATAGAGAAGACACCCCGATAAGATTTGACGAAGCACAAAAATATCAACCAATTGAAATAATGGATGAATCTGATGATGATACAAGTACTAAGGAAGATGAATATCTTGAGGAACTAGTTAACTAGTTACACTAGAGAATACAACTGAATAAACTGGAAAAGGAAAATAAACACATACTACTGATCTATAGCACACTCTATCGGTGAGATCACATAAAGTGATGAAGAACAAGTTGTAAGTTCATTACAAAGTATGACTATGATAACAACATCACAAGAAAAGAGAAATAGAGATTCAGAAAGAAAAGAAATTGAAGACTTAGATGGGAGACCCAACTTTGGAATTGTGGGGAAAGATCTAAATAAGTTACATTACAAGGAAAAGGTAGTATATGTAGAGAAATACAAATAAAATATGGCTATAGAAAAATGGTTAAAATAGAAATAGAAAAATAAGATTATGAAGAAGATTGTTGAAATATTTTCAAACTAACTATTGATAATCACTGTTAATGAGAATGTATTGATTATAGCACAGTTAAAAGCATTTGTTTACACAATCAGAAGAAATCAAAATATCAAATAAGAAGTTAGAGGAAAAATACAACATAGATCATTTACTCACAAAAGAATAACTAAAATGACAGAAGTTACATAATTATTATCGAAGAGATTGGAGGTTATGAAGGAGACATTAACTAAAACAACTTATATCACAAAGAAGTTACTTATAGGTAATAACACACCGATTGATGAATCATGTATGATAAGTATACTTATGGATATGATGCAAAGATATATACAAACTACATCTAACATTCTAAGAATATTAAACAAGAATGAAAAATAAGACATTACCAATAGAATGATAAATATGATGATTAATATCACAAAAATCAATAACCTACAGGAGAAAGGGAACACAGTTTTGAGAAAAGTGTAGAAAGAAGGAGCATACAATAGCTAAATATCACAGTAGTCACTTTTTTTTAGGACGCCTTTGGTGTTACTGTGAAAGGGGGAGTGATAAGAAGATGGGAGTGATAAGAAGATGGGAGATGAGTGAAGAATGGGAATGATGAAGGATATAAAACAAGGAAAGAAAATGCAGAATAAATTACATGAAAAGGGGGAGAAATAGTAAGAAGAATGATGCTAGAATGGTTTTTCCATCAATTCCAAAGGGGGGATTGTTACTTGAAAAAATTCTCTACAAGTTAATGAATGATTTTGGTAAGATTGTCTTTTTTTGGAAACTAACACTGAGGTTAGGAAACTAACATCAAGTATAGAGTACTATTAGAAAATTATAGACTATTGGCAGACAAGATATGACTATTGGAAAAGTTTATCAAGAAGTTTTATCAGCAAGAGGAATGAGAGAATGAGAATAAAGAAGAACATCCTACCATCACATAAATCTATGGAAGAATCATGAAACCCTAATTAGGTTAAGAAAATATTGAATTGAAATATTAGGTCAATCATATACTTTAAAAGGAGATCAAAGAAAGAGAGAAATATAGTTTGAAGAGGAGAAGAAAGAAGCGACATTGCAAAGTATCAGTGAAGAAAAGGGAAGTGTAAATAAGAGAAGGAAGAGAGTAGAATGAGGTCTAAAAATATCTAGGAGAACATATTCATACATCAAACCTTCTTTTGATTTATTCCTAACAGTTTAGCAACGAGATTGTGAAATCCCTTAATTAGGTAGTCTCTAATCAGACTTAGAAGTTCTACTCTGGAACTTATTGTAAATCCTTTAACAGGGGGAACACTGTATAAGTGGGATAAAATCCTTTAAATAGGTTACTCCTAGCTGAGTATAAGAATTTAATAGGCCTCTAGGTAAATCTCATAGCCAGGTAGCAATTAATAGTTCTTTTGTAAGCTCTTAACTAGGCACCTTGTTATTGCCGTGATAAGTTGTGGGTTTCATCCCACCACAATTTTTCCCTCTCACCAAGGGTTGTCTATGATACCAAAATATAGTCTTAAGTGTTGGAATTTTTATGTGTTTATCTTTGTTAACTTGCAAATTATCGTTTATTAGTTATCATTTAATTATAGTTCTTATTGCTTAAATACAAAATATATCGATCAGTATTGGTGAACATAAGAGTATAATTTTGAGATTGATAGGGAAAAAGTGATAATTTTTTTAGGTACTTAATCACCACCCCCCCCGCCCCCCTCTCAGTTCCTTACCTTAATATTTCCAACAACTAATTGTTAGTGTATAGAGGCATTGAGAGGGGGGGTGATCATTGAAAATAGGTAATGAACCAATTCAACTAAGAATCTTAATATGATTTTAAACAACTTCCATACATCTAAACATGCAAGTGAAACTATGAAATAGAAGTAAAACCATTCGAGCATCCACAAAGCATAACATATAACAATACTATTTTATCATGGAAATCCTTATGAGAGGGAGAAAACTACGGTCGGGATGAAACCCACTATATCTTCACTTTAGTAAAAAAAAATTTCCTATTAGGAGCTTTTAATACCCTTTTAAGAGCTTACAATACCATGTTAGGGGCTCACCTAGTTAAGAGTTGCAAGTACCTTGTTAGAAGTACAAACACACCTATTTGAATCCACCTCGCTAGAGGATTTAGAACTCCTTCTTATAGGTCAACCTATTAAAGAATTTATACAAAGAGACATGTTAAAGTCCACCCTATAAAAGTATTTAACCTTCTAACCAATTAGAGCTATCCTTGAGCAATGAACTGAAATGACTGATCTAGAAATGACACTTTTTTCCTGTTAGATCCAATTCAATCTCTGAACATGAGTGCTTTTTTATTCCTCGGTCTCTTATCGCAACCACCAAAAACATGATCTTCAACCCTAAATAACGAAATGTATCTTGTTCTTAGGACTTGAAAAATAATCCACAAGTCATTACAAAACATTGACCTAACTTGTAAACATTAACACCAATCAAACCTAACATGTAGGCCAAAAATGTAATACAAAATTTAAATACCAAACACTTACAAATAATCAACCACCTCGATCATATTATCATTAGGAACCAATCGGTAACTCAAATGGTTCAAACCAAATGCATCACCCAAATACTCACTCACTAAAATCATTGAGTTAATAGTCATGGTTAGTAAATTGAACTTGTCTAATTAAAATAAGGCTCTAGTAATGATCACACCACCCAATGTGCTTGCTAAATCGCCACTCAAAATACTTCCCATTACCATCTTCTTGTTAACCAACCAAAACACCTAGCTTATTTTCTTTACCTATCCATCCCGTCGATTGGTATCTATAACCTATTCATAAAATATGATAGACTTTCCATCAATAGAAAACTTATAAGCATAAAACACTACATATAAACTCCCAAATCCATCATAATGTGAACACATATAGTGGGTTGAATTCTCACAATGTATAGGAGAGACCAAATGGGAGGAGAGAAGAGGGGATTATCTATTGGAACTATACTATTATAAAGGGTAGGGAATGATAAGTTATATTCCATGTGAGATGGAAACAAATCTAAAGATGGAGTAGATAAATAAGAAGAAAGAATATTTTAAAAGGAGGAATCCTTATATTAAGGGAGAGGATACATAAATAATGAGATTTTCCTTTTGCAAGTGGAAAGAGGATCTTTATCTTTTGGACAGTCTAGGTTGAAGAACTGTAGGATAATATAAAATAAGAATATAACTTATAATCCTCCTAGATATATATTTCAAAAAATGGATGAAAACCACAGGTAGCATAGATTCCAAATTAATAGACATTTGGAGAATTTTATGAGTCTTGAAATTAACAAGGAAGTGAGAATAAAAACATTTTTTTTAACTATTCCACTATCTAAGATTACGATTTATGCTTAAATGGTGTTGGAGATGACTATAAGAATTTCATTATACAAGAATTTTAGATGGATTCATATTATATAAAACTGAGTCATATTAGCTTCAAAATATAATTTGTATCATTAAACCATGATTTTCATTTATATTAAACTAAATTTTGTTTTCAAAAAAACTAAGGTGCAAGTTTTAACATTTGGAGGGAATCCTGAGAGAGAGAGAGAGAGAGAGAGAGAGAGAGAGAGAGAGAGAGAGAGAGAGAGAGAGAGAGAGAGAGAGAGAGAGAGAGAGAGAGAGAGAGAGAGAGAGAGAGAGAGAGATATTAAATTTGAACAAACCTTTAAGAAAGCTTAAGACTATCACATTGACTTTAAAATAGTACAATGACCTAAAACTTAGCATTCACCAAATGAACTACTATAAGTATCTTCACAAAATATGTGATCTTGATTGGCTTTAGGAGTCCCTTAAAAACCTCTTTTTTCAGCCACATCAAGCATGCAACCTAATTAGAATCATGACGCTTCACAAAGTCGGGTCCACCAAATTAACTCCAACATCAGGATTCTGATAGAACACATTTGGTGCATTTAGATAACTTTATTTAACTCATAACTAAACATAAATACAAACATGCATATCCCAAAGATAGGTGCAACTCAAGAAATAATGTAATTACGTCGGCTCTTCATAGATAATCTTCAGTCACTGTAACTGCTATAACTGTTTAACATAAGTCAACTAAAACTTCATATCTCACTCTGTGTGAGTGCACATAGCATCTAGAACATGTATACACCATGGAAATAAACATGCATAGCTCCAAAACATTTGTACTAATAATTACATTTAGAATACCACTGTATATTATATGTTGTCATCAATGAAAAACAAACAATCAACTATTTTCTCAGAGGCAAATCTCAAATAATCTCCCCCTTTGACATTGATGGCAACATATGATATCATCAACTCAAATTGTATTCTTTCTTTTCACAATCTTCTCAATATCCTCATTGTTACCACATACTTTTCAAAAGATGCATGAGTCAATTTCTCATCTTGAAGTCAAAGTTGAAGTTCTATCTAACTTCAACTTCAAGTTCATAAACTCGCTCCATAATTTGGCCTTCAAAACCCGGGTCTTCACTCTGAGTCAAAGTCTTATTAAAGTTGAAGTTGAAGTCGAAAGACCGAAAACTTCAACTTCAACATGTTTTTAAGCTAACGTTATGTTTTATGCAGGGGCTCATTTTTCAAATTAAACATAAAAGGGGGACCCACCGAAGCACGCTGAGCAACAAATAAGAGATGATGACAAGACACGTGTTTTTCATAACACATATGCAGAAAAGATGAAGCCACCATGATGTGATGAGATGGAATACTAGTAAGCATGCGTTTCTGACAAGCATTTATGACATAACACGCAGCGAGTCTTTTCAAGTACATAGGCACGAAGATAGCAATTATGGTCTTAACTGCCATATCGGTACGCCGGATTTCCCTCATAAACCCTGGTTTAAATGCATGTCTTGACCCCTTTTATTATTCATTGGTGCATTACAAAACAAAAAAAAAATTCTCGGCGTCATCTGGTAAGAAGAGTCAAGCTGCAGATTATTCTCTGTGACACTATAAGTGCTCTCCCATCCCTTACTGATATTTTGATTACTCTTACTCACTTTATTCTTGGGTTAAGCTTAATTAATCTTTCAAAAAGCCTCACCACCCATATTCAGTCATGACGCTATTTCATCCTAAGATGCCCAAACCAAACAAACCGTGTTTTCTCAGCTCCTTACCTGATATACGCGATACATTCCTAGTACATAAAAGCTTACCAGACATCATAGAAAGGTCTAAGAATAGTCAAGCGAGCCTGATTTACCAGAAATTGGTTAGCAGTGGGTTGCTAGAAGCTTCTGCATTTCCTTCGTCTATGGGATGACCTGAATTGGTCATAGAATGTGCAAATCACTATGACTCTCATACAAGGTGCATTAGGAAAATCTCAGGGGAAGTGATAGTCAAGATAAACAGAACCAGTGTATGCGCAGCCCTGTCTATTCCTCACAAAGAGCCGTATGAACCATGGACTATTGAGGAAGCTGAAAGATTATATGCAGAGAAAAAGAAAAGCTATGATTCTGTAGTTTCTCAATCTTGGCTCTCAAAACTGGTGGAAGGAGGTTCTAGGCTACCCAAACCCTTGACCATAGAGCATTTCATCAAAGAAATCACCGACATTGTGCTGCTATTAGATAGATTGAAGGGGAATGAACACGCTTTCCATTGGGAACCCTCGACGTATGTTTTCATACAAAATATTGTGGAGGGAAGTAAATTCATCGATTGGGCCGACTTAATTGCCGAAAACCAGCATGAAGGCTTATTGACCGTAGCAAACTTTGGCTCATTCTTCTTGTCTTCTTTCCTGATATATGTTTCAGCAGCATCCAAAGAATGGGAAAGGCTTCAGTATTCTCAATGGGTAAATGAAATGCCCATTTATCAGTATTATTACGACCTCCAGGAAACCGAATTGTGTAAGGGATTCAAAAGGGTAAATGATGTTTTCTTGTCAAAGCTAGTGTTTTATCTTCAGGGTAGAGAAAATCGCAGATTGTCTGAGGAAGCTATGCAAGCCGTCCAAAGTTGTGGCTGTTTTTATATTCAATTCCCTAAATTCACATATATCAGAATAGGTGGTTTCTTTGGTAAGCCATTAAAGTTTCCCCATTATTGTTTAGATTATGTGGTTCAATCTGAGATGTGCAGGCAAATTGTAACAATGGCAGAGTTGGCTAATAATGACAAGAAATTTTCATCTGTATTTCTTCCCCTTGAGATTGGAAATTACCGATGCCCAAATCTAAAGCAAGCTGAACTGATAAAAGAATCTTTGACTCACCTGTGCTTTGAATCTTATTTCTCCAGAGATAAATTTGATCATATGGGGTTTATTAGAAGTAACTTCAGGGATACAGTTTCTTCTATGCATATTCCACATCTAGAAGATTATTGGGCTAATTGCCCGGATGAGTTTGAAGTTAGGAAAAGGTTGTGGTCTAGAATGACATTAAAACAAGTCAATATGTTTCAAATTGATCTTGCTACACAAGGGGTAATAGTATAAGATACTGAAGAAACCATTGATCCTTTTTATGTTGAGAAGATAGAATGTTTGCTGATTCCTGAGATTAATTGGGAATAGAAGGAAGAAGATGACCTATCTGTTCGTACAAAAGATGTGTTTCTTAGAACTTGAAATTGGCTTATGTCTAAAACTGCCACTGCCACCGCCACCAAATCTCCAAAGAAGCCTTCAGAAACTAAAAATAAGAAGGGTCTCAAAAAGCCAAAAGCTACTACTAACAAAGACATTCGTGTTTCCTTTATAGGGTCTTTTGAAGCCGAAGTTGAAGCTGAAGCACCATCTTCGCCACTTCAACTTCAAGTTCAAGTTGAAACTCCTAAAACCAAAAGGGTGACTCGATCAAGTTCAAAGAAGATAGCTTCAGATATTAACAAAGGAACTGTAGTAATCGACCTAGAATCTACAAAAGGCAAGTCTGACATAGGAATACAGATGGCAGACAATGCACAGGAATCCCAAAGGGTGACAAAAGATATTGGAAGTTTAGGCAGAGATATGACGATAGCAAATGTTTCTCCCACGGCCAGCAAAGAACCCACAACACAAAAATGGTTGGAGAAATCTGTGGAAAGAAAAAGGACTTCAGTTCCCCTCTCAATGCCTATTGACGACCTAGTCAGCAAATGCCTAGGGAGATCACCCAAAGCAAAGAAAGCCTGCACAGAGTCCAGAATTCAGTTCGATAAGAACTCAGGGCATTGGTCTGCAGAAATTGCTACGCCACCAGAAGAGAGTCCAAAGGATTCCTTAACTCCACAAGACTATCGTGTATCAAAGGTTGATTTGGGAAAGGGAAGCCGTGCTATTGATATGAAATTCTTTGAAGTGTCCAATAAGAAAATTGCTGATAGAGTTTCGAAAGATGCACAGGACAAGAAGGAAATGAAAGAAGCAATGAAGCAAATGGTGCAATACATCAATGCTATTCTTCATCCGTTTCCCAAACCAATTAATCAAATGTCAGCCATCGTTGATGTTAACTCTACAGTGAACCAACAGTTTCTAGATAACTTGCAAAGATAAAAGGAAGTTACAAAGATAGCTGAAGAATTGATATAGGACACATCGGATGTAGCTATGAAACATATAAACCTGTTCGATGGAGCTTCAAAAGAAATCTCTGCCATTATTAAAAAGGTCAAATCAAGCAATGAAGGATATGAAAAGGAAAGAAATGACTGGGCAAGAATAGTCCTGTGGCTAGAAGATGTGCAAGAAATTGGACTTCAAAATTTCCTAAGCGAATGCCCTGTGGCCGGCTTAGATGAAAAAATGTTGTACGTGATCAAAGATTGCATCGAATGGAGGAATGACGCAATAGCACAAGGCATAGCCGAAGTCAAAGAGAAAATACAGGAGCTTCAAGTCATTGATGAAATAATTCAGAGGGATCTGAAATGGTTTAATAAGCACTGTGCAGATAAAGATGAAGACTCCGTTGCCCAAATTAAGGAGTTGGTCATTGCAATTCAAAAGAAGTTCCAGGAGCTGTAGAACAGCAAAGAGATGAATAAAAAGGACTTCTCCTACGTAGCGCATACTGAGTCTATGCTGATTATCAATTCAGAGCATTTAGAAATGCAAGAAGAGAAAATAGCTGAACTCAAGAAAGTGGAGGAAATATGGAAGCAACGCTTAACCTTCATTGGGTTGCCACATCAGTCTATTATCTCTGCATTCTCCACCACCTATGAAGCATGGAAAATGGCGAAGAAACCAACGGGAACACCTGATGTCTCTTGATCAAGACGCGTGGCGAATTGGAAATGGCATAGTTTTAGAAGCTATCTTTCAATTTCATGCATTTCAGTTAACATAGTTATGTTAACTAAAAAATGATTTATCCCTAGCGGGATTACTTTGAACCCTGTGTGGTATAAATATGTAATAATTTTCATAGTGTAGGGTTACACTCATTAGCAGGCTGAAAGAAGAACTACTTTTGTTTTAAGCTTAATCTTAGATCCGGAAAGTATAGTATTTTTTTTATTTTCAGCAGATTAATAGAATTCTACAGTTCTATTTTTGTTAAAGTCTTTGCTCAGGAAATAAGCACTATTGTTTCTTCCTGTTAAGTATTGTATTCTTGAGAATACTTCTTATATAAAAGACTTTGGCGATCTATTGGTTCTGGAATTATTTCTTTTCAGTGGTTTGAGAAGCTTTGAGTGAAGAATCTATTTATTTTTCCTAGTCTTTACTTGACTTTCAGGAATGTGGATCATTTTCATAGTTAAGATCAAGTGGTTTTCCAGCATCAAACTTTATTTCATATTCATGAGATAGAATAAGCTTTTTTCAACATTTATATTTTGAAAAGAGATTTGTTTCTTTAGCAGAAAACTATTAGATAGCTCTTTTCAAATTGAAGGTAGCTGCACCTGTTAATCAAGATAAGCATTAAGCAGAGAATTCCTAACTGATTCTGTAGGAATTCAAGCTGTTAGTATACAATTGCATTATATTTTAAGATAACAATTATTGAGACAAAACTGTTTACTAACAGTTTTCTGGCGACTCTGCTAGGGAGACTAAAATAAGCCTTTTCTAAAGGATATGGTTTTATTGGTGAAATGGTCTTACCCGCTCAAAATTTCCTCCCTGTTCTTCAACCAGGCTTAGGGTTTGATAATACTCAAGAAGATATTATTTCAGATTTAAGTGCTCTTGCCTGGAAATTCAGAACAAGTAACGAACAGTTTACACGAGTGAATCGGGTACTCGATAGAGAAGAAGAAAGAGAAGAGCTTATCAGAGGAATACCTATTGCCCATGAAGAAGCAGTAGTAGCTGAATTAGCCCCAAGACCTATTTGAATATTAAACTTTCATTCTGTAATAAACTGGCTAGTAGAAAATATACCCGAAGTGCTGAGAGAAAAGAATTTATTGATCAGTCATATGAATTCGTGAAGAGTCTCAACTTTGCACCTGACCTCTCTCAGAAACGTAAAAAATCTGTTAAGAGAAAAAGTAGACCAACATCTCCTAAAAAATCCTCTCTTGTAACAGTGAACCTTCAAGCCCTTGTCTTACCAGGAACACTAATTCCCTCCTCTTTTAATACATAGCCTCTGAATTTTATCCTACCACAAATGGTTGCTAATCCTTGGGGTGCGCAAGTAGGTCCCCTGGCTCTTGGAGCTAATCTAGATGCTCTCCCAAAAGGTGCTAGAGAAGTCTTACCCAAATTTAGTGGAGATGGGAAGAGGTCTACAGATGAACAC
>MU224078.1:5557770-5581968 GCA_018584345.1 Thuja plicata
GAAAAGGCTGTGGTCTAGAATGACATTAAAACAAGTCAATATGTTTCAAATTGATCTTGCTACACAAGGGGTAATAGAAGAAGATACTAAAGAAACCATTGATCCTTTTTATGTTGAGCAGATAGAACGTTTGCCGATTCCTAAGATTAATTGGGAACAGAAGGAAGAAGATGACCTATCTGTTCGTACAAAAGATGTGTTGCTTAGAACTCAAAATTGGCTTATGTCTCAAACTGCCACTGCCACCAAATCTCCAAAGAAGCCTTCAGAAACTAAAAATAAGAAGGGTCTCAAAAAGCCAAAAGCTACTACTAACAAAGACATTCGTGTTTCCTTTACAGGGTCTTTTGAAGCCGAAGTTGAAGCTGAAGCACCATCTTCGCCACTTCAACTTCAAGTTCAAGTTGAAACTCCTAAAACCAAAAGGGTGACTCGATCGAGTTCAAAGAAGATAGCTTCAGATATTAACAAAGGCACTGTGGTAATTGACCTAGAATCTAAAAAAGGCAAGTCTGACACAGGAATACAGATGGAAGACAATGCACCGGAATCCCAAAGGTTGACAACAGATATTGGAAGTTCAGGCGGAGATATGACGATAGAAAATGTTTCTCCCGCGGCCAGCAAAGAACCCACAACACCAAAATGGTTGGAGAAATATGTGGAAAGCAAAAGGAGTTTAGTTCCCCTCTCAATGCCTATTGACGACCTAGCCAGCAAATGCCTAGGGAGAACACCCAAAGCAAAGAAAGCCCGCACAGAGTCCAGAATTCAGTTCGATAAGAACTCAAGGGCATTGGTCTGCAGAAATTGCTACACCACCAGAAGAGAGTCCAAAGGATTCCTTAACTACACAAGACTATCGTGTATCAAAGGTTGATTTGGGAAAGGGAAGCCGTGCTATTGATATGAAATTCTTTGAAGTGTCCAATAAGAAAATTGTTGATAGAGTTTGGAAAGATGCACAGGATAAGCAGGAAATGAAAGAAGCAATGAAGAAAATGGCGCAATACATCAACGCTATTCTTCATCCATGTCCCAAACCAATTAATCAGATGTTAGCCATCGTTGATGTTAACTCTACAGTGAACCAACAGTTTCTAGGTAACTTGCAAAGATGCAAGGAAGTTACAAAGATAGCTGAAGAATGGATACAGGACACATCAGATGCAGCTGTGAAACATATAAATCTGTTGGATGGAGCTTCAAAAGAAATCTCTGCCATTATTAAAAAGGTCGAATCAAGCAATGAAGGATATGAAAAGGAAAGAAATGATTGGGCAAGAATAGTCCTGTGGCTAGAAGATGTGCAAGAAATTGGACTTCAGAAGTTCCTAAGCGAATGCCCTGTGGCCGGCTTAGATGAAAAAATGTTGTACGTGATCAAAGATTGCATCGAATGGAGGAATGATGCAATAGCACAAGGCATAGCCGAAGTCAAAGAGAGAATACAGGAGCTTCAAGTCATTGATGAAATAATTCAGAGGGATCTGAAATGGTTTAATAAGCACTGTGCAGATAAAGATGAAGACTCCGTTGCCCAAATTAAGGAGCTGGTCATTGCAATTCAACAGAAGTTCCAGGAGCTACAGAACAGCAAAGAGATGAAGAAAAAGGACTTCTCCTACATAGCGCATACTGAGTCTATGCTGATTATCAATTTAGAGCATTTAGAAATGCAAGAGGAGAAAATAGCTGAACTCGAGAAAGTGGAGGAAATATGGAAGCAACGCTTAACCTACATTGGGTTGCCACATCAGTCTATTATCTCGGCATTCTCCACCACCTATGAAGCATGGAAAGTGGCGAAGAAATGAACGGGAACAGCTGATGTCTCTTGATCAAGACGCGTGGCGAATTGGAAATGGCATAGTTTTAGAAGTTATCTTTCAATTTCATGCATTTCAGTTAACACAGTTATGTTAACTAAAAAATGATTTATCCCTGGCGGGATTATTTTGAACCCTGCGTGGTATAAATATGTAATAATTTTCATAGTGTAGGGTTAAACTCATTAGCAAGCTGAAAGCAAAACTAATTTTGTTTTAAGCTTAATCTTAGATCCAGAAAGTATAGTATTTTTTTTATTTTCGGCAGATTAATAGAGTTCTACAGTTCTATTTTTGTTAAAGTCTTTGCTCAGGAAATAAGCACTATTGTTTCTTCCTGTTAAGTATTGTATTCTTGAGAATACTATTTATATAAAAGACTTTAGTGATCTGTTGGTTCTAGAATTATTTCTTTTCAGTGGTTTGAGAAGCTTTGAGTGAAGAATCTATTTATTTTGCCTACTCTTTACTTGACTTTCAGGAATGTGGATCATTTTGATAGTTAAGATCGAGTGGTTTTTCAGCATCAAACTTTATTTCATATTCATGAGATAGAATAAGTTGTTTTCAGCATTTATATTTTGAAAAGAGATTTGTTTCTTTAGCAGAAAACTATTAGATAGCTCTTTTCAAATTGAAGGTAGCTACGCCTATTAATCAAGATAAACATTAAGCAGAGAATTCCTAACTGATTCTGTAGGAATTCAAGCTGTTAGTATACAATTGCATTATATTTTAAGATAGAAATTATTGAGACAAAACTGTTTACTAACACTCATCAAAGGTTCCTCTTCACTATTGATGCTCTTCTAACTATATACTCCCCTAGAGTATATGCTCCCCCTTACTAATACTCCCCCTTTGAAATCAATGGAAAAGGGTGCCAAACATTATTAAGCTCAGGTACTACTCCAGAAGTAGAGTAGTCAACCATTCATCAGTCACCAAGGACTGATATTCTTTCTATAAGTTCTAATTAGACTTAGGAAAGGGAATTTCTCCCAGCTTCTCCCTAAGATACTCAAAAGTATCTTTTGATAATAGCTTTGTAAAAATATCTGCTAATTGTTCTTTAGTGCTCACATAATCCAACTTTACTTCTTTGTCTGCAATTTTTTCTCTTAGAAAGTCGTATTTGATCTCAATGTGTTTTGTCCTTGTGAGCATCACAGGGTTCTTTGACATATTGATAGTACTAGTGTTATCACCGTGAATAACAATAGGATAATCAATCTGAATACCCAAGTCTTTAATAATCTATTTGATCCAAACCATTGTTGAACAATTCAATGTTGTTACAACATACTTAGCTTCTACCATTTACTGAGAGATACAATTCTACTTTTTACTTGTCCAAGTGACCAACCTATCTCCAAGAAATACTGCTCCTCCTGATGTACTCTTTCTATCATCAACACAACCTATCCAATCAACATCAGTATACACATGAAGTTTTATATTCTATGAGTTAGAATACCATAAACCATAGTCTATAGTCCCTTTAAGTATCTGAATATTCTTTTTATTTCAATTAGGTCATTTTTCTTGGGTCCAGCTACAAATCTTCCAACAATGCTAACTCCATTAGAAATATCAGGTCTATATTGAGTAAGATTTATGGGTTTTCTAGTCATAGACTTGTATAGAGTCTTTTCAACTACTGTGGAATCATCATCTTTAGAAAGCTTGATTCATGTTATCATGGGGGTGCTTACTGGTTTGCAATCTTCCATTTTGAAAGTCTTCAATATCTCCTTCACATACTTAGACTAATTTATGAATATGTCTTTGTCTATTTGTTTTACATTAAATCCAAGAAAATATTTGATAGGTCCAGTCATGCTCATTTCAAACTCACTTTTCATTTCTTTGGCAAATTCTGCACTAAGTTTGTCATTACCTCCAAAGATAATGTCATCAACAAAAATAGCAACGAGTAGTAATCCTTCATCTGTCTCTCTTATGAATAAGTTACAGTCTGTTTCTCCTTTTCTAAATCCTATATTTTTTAAGTAACCATCAAGTCTCTCATACCATGCTCTTGGGGCATGTTTAAGTCCATAAATTATTTTATTTAGTATGCATACCATGTCTAGTTTGTCTCAAAGTTTGAATCATTCAGGTTGCTCTATGTAGACTTCTTCCTTCAAATCACCGTTTAGAAAAGTTGACTTGACATCCATTTGATATACTTTGAAGTTCTTGAATGTTGCATAGGCCAAAAACAACTGTATAGCTTCCAGTCTACTCGCATGGGAAAATGTATGTGTATTCTTTTCCTTCTCTCTGTGCATATCCTTTACATACTAATCTTGCTTTGTTTCTTACCATTGTGCCTTTTGTATTCATTTTGTTCCTGAATATCCACTTTGTTCCAATCACATTCTTGTTATGAGGTCTAGGGACCAGTTCCCATTTACAATTCTTTATTATTTGACCTAATTATTCTTGCATAGCACTTTTCCAATCTGAATCATTGCACCCATCTTCTACACTTAAGGGTTCAATCTATGAAAGTAAGCATACCTCTTCATCAACGGTTGAACCTTTTGCTCTGGATCTTGTCAAGAATTTAGTGCTCTGATCTCCAATGATGTCTTCCTTAGAGTGGTATTTAGATGTGTATTTTGAGTTTTAGGAGTGACACTTTCATCAGTAATATGAGATTATTCTTCACTTGGTTCACAATTGTTACATGAAACATCAATATAGTCAAACATTTCTTCAATAACTGTGTCCTTATTGATGGGTCCAGGCTCATCTTCAATCATGGGAGCACATTCATAATATCTTTATTGAATCATAAAATTATCATCAATCTTCACATGAGTACTTTCAATGATCTTCTTCAATCTTAGATTAAAACATCTACAGGCTTTACTTTTAGTAGAGTAACCAAGAAAAATAACTTTGTTGGTTCTAGCATCAAACTTGCCAATGCTATCATCTCTTTTGATGTAGCACTTGCTTCCAAAGATTCTAAAGTATTTTATAGTAGGTGCATTACCAAACTAAATTTCATAAGGTGTCTTGTGTATGCCTGGTCTCAATTTTATTGTATTGATAGTATGGACTGTTCTATTAACCGCATCTCTCCAATAGGTATGGGAAACTTTTCCTTCAATCATGATAGTTCATGCTGTGTCAAGTATTATTTTGTTCCTTCTTTCTGTAATCCTATTCTGCTGAGGGGTTCTAGGTGCACTTAACTATCTTTTGATTCCATGCTCTTTGCAGTAATCATAAAATTGGTTAGAGGTGAATTCTCCTCCTCTATCATATTTCAGACATTTTATCTTCAATCTAGATTCATTCTCAACCTTATCTTTGAATACTTTGAACTTCTCCAAAGCTTCAAATTTCTCTTTTAAGAACACAACCCACATCATCCTTGCAAAATCATCAACAAAAAAAATTGAAATACCTTTCTCCGTATTATGATCTTGTCTAAGTAGGTCCACATAGGTCTGTATGTATCAGATCTAGTTTGTTTTCAGCAGAGTCTTGTTTACTCCTAAATGAGGTCCTCACATGCTTCCCCATCACACATTCCCTGCACATAGTGTCAACTCGTCTTGCAATACTTGGAAGGTCTCTCACTGCCTTTACATTACCTATCTTGACTATGTTGTCAAAATTGATATGACAAAGTCTCTTGTGCCATAACCAACTATCATCCACTTTTGCAACAAAACAACTTGCTTCAGAGTTAAGCTGGAAAACATTACCTTTGGTCTTTGATCCTGATGCAATCATGTCTCCTTCTTTGTTTTTCATAGTACAACTAGTGTTCTTGAATTCCAACTGATATCCTTTGTCTAGTAGTTGTATAACACTTAGTAAGTTATGATGCAAACCATCAACATAAAGAACATCATCTATCTTATTCTTTCCATCTAAGGTGATAGATCCTCTACCTATGATAGGTTTGGGAGTGTTATCTCCAAATCTAACCATGCCACCTTTGTACTTCTCTATATGTACAAATATTTCTTTGTCTCCTGTCATGTTGTGTGAACGTCCACTATCAATGATCCAGTCAGTTTTGATGTCAGATCTAGAAACTAATGCTAACTCTTGTGTGTTTTTCTTCATCTTCTTTGTCCATTTCTTCAAGCATATTCTCAATGTCTTTAATGGAAACGAATCCAATTTCATCTTCTCCTGAATCAACATTAGTTACACTATCTTCAGCATGATAGCATTCCTTAGTGTACTTGGGCTTGTAATCTGATCTAAACTTCTTGACTCTTGTAGGACACTTGCATGCAAATTGACCAACTTTGTTGCATGAGAAAAATTTGAATGGTATATTTCTTTCATATTTCCCTTTACCTTTCCTTTCTTTCTTTTCAATCATAGCAATGATTTCTTCTAGTTCGGTATCCACTTCTTCATTATTATTGGAGTTTCTTATAGATTTCCTACTGGAGACTGAGGCTTTGAAAGTTGTCTCACTTTTAGGTTCTGTTTTCAATCTTGATATCTCAAATGTACATATTTTTCTGATTGAGGTTTCTCTTTTGAAGTCCTTTGAGAATTGCATAGTTTCATCCAAGATGTTAATCTTTCTCTCAGATCTGGTGTCAATTTGGTCATTATTTTGTCTGTTATATCATGCTCTGAAATTTCTCCACCATTGTTTCTGATACCTGATATTGCTTCATTAATCCTTTGATTGTAAGCTTGATGTTTTCTTTAGGTAGCATCTCTAAATTATTTTTTATTTTCTTCCATGTTTTTATGCGTTCATTCTTTGCTTGGATATCTCCTTCAAACATATCTTCTAAGTATTTCCAAATAGAATATGCTTAATTTTCCTTCTTCATCTCAGAAAATTTAGTGTCAGATAGGGCACTAATTAGGGCTTCTTTGGCAATTGCATTTTGAGTGAACACTTCCTTTTTTTTAATTGTAGAGTCTTCTTCTACAAGGTCTTTTAAGGTGGGAACACTAATTGAATGAGTGGCAATCTCATAGATCTCAAATCTAACGCACTAAATATGTGTTGTCATTTTTTTCTTCCAGTCAAGATAGTTTTCTCCATCAAACTTAGGACTCTCTTTCCTAAAGTATGCCATCTAATCTACCTTAAGATGTGAGGATTTCTTTCCAAGCAACTTGGATTTGATACCAATTGTTAGAATATTACAAAGAAATAACTAAGAGGGGGGGTGAATCAGTTATTTGCTAGTTTAATTATTTTCTTCTATTAATTATAGAATAACATTAAGCATTAACACATTCAAATAACACAAGATACAACACAACAATTTTGGTTACACAGAAACCAAATAGGTAAAAACCCTGGTGAGAATTAGTAGCCACAAAGAATTATACTTGAGTATAATTATCCCTGTTAGGAGATCTTGCAACCCTGTTAGGAGTCTTTTACAAATAACCTTGTTAGGGGTGAGGACTCATTGTCCAACAAGCTCACTGCTAAAATGGTGAAGGCTACAACATTCAGTAAAATAGATACGCACTATATCTGATAAATGAATTTTTTGGGCAGACCTACTATCTTGATCAGTTCTAGTGTGTTGTATACTTCCACTTCTTCTTCACATAGATCTTCTCTTGATGAATGAATTGTCTCTACTGTCCCAAAACAATGGACATTTTGTTCTCTACTTTTTCTCTCTTTTCTCTTATCATTCACACATAGCATTCACCAATTGAAATAGTATAAGTATCTTCCCAAAATAATTGATCTTCATCGGCTTTAGGAGTCCCTTCAATACTTCTTTTGTCTGCCACATCAAGCACACAACTTGATTAGAATCACGCAACCCAAACTGAATAGACGTAACACTTCACAAAGTCGGCTCCACCAAATTAACTCTAACATCACGATTCTGATAGAACACATTTTTTTGCCTTTAGATAATTATCTTTAACTCATAACTAAACATGAATACAAACACACATATCCCAAAGATAGGTGCAACTCAAGAAATAATGTAATTACGCCAACTCTTCACAAATAATCTTCAGTCACTATAACTGACATAACTGATTAACATAACTCAACTGAAACTTCATATCTAACTCGTCGTGAATGCACATAGCATCTAGAACATGTATACACCATGGAAATAAACACACATAGCTCCAAAACATATGTACTGATAATTTCATATAGAAAACTGCTATATATTATATGTTATCATCAACGAAAAATGTACAATCAACTATCTTCTCAGAGGAAAATCTCCAACAATTTGTCCTTTATGATTTAAGATCACAGACTGATGTAAGGTAGTGAGCCTTTCGTGGGATTGTGATCCTTGTTGTATTTGAGTACTGAGCTATATAAAGTGTTCATGAATGGATTTAAATTCCAATTTCTAATACTCCTAATAGGGTATAGTGATTTTTCTAGAGTATATTTATCTTTTGGTTTGATTCGAGCATCATGGATTTTACCTTAACAAGGTTTCCACGTCAAAATATTAGTGTTATGTGTTATTTTATTTGTTAAATTCCTACATTCAAGTTCATCTTTTAGATCTAAGGTTAAGTTGGTGATTTGGTTAAAGGTCTTAGGTTTTACACATATTTGTTTCAAACCCCCTCTTAGTTGTGTTTTCTGCATTAAGTCTAACAATTGGTATCAGAGCTAGTGTCCTATTTTTTAATCTTAACCACTTGAGGAGATCCTACATGTAAACCTTTAAGAAGGAAAGTGTAAGATTTGATGGAAAAAACTTATATTTATAATAAAATGACCAAATGATTACACATTTCAGATGTATCAGTGAAAAACATTGGCATGTTATAAACAAGGCTTATACTCCTCCTGCCGATCTTTCTACAATGACTACTAATGAGAAAAAGTGAATCAACCAAAATATGAGTAAAAAGAAGGTTTTTTAAGAGCATTATCAAATGTTGAGTACACAAATATTATAGGATTAGAGACTACACATTAGGTTTGGAAAAAAAATGGAGGCACTAAATAAAGGAGATGAATTTTTGAAGCAAGCCAGGTTGGAAATTTTTTAAGGAAAATATGAATCATTGAAGATGAATGAAGATGCAAACATTATTTTCTATGTGAATAAGGCACTGAGCTTATTTGTGCAATCAGATGTGCTAGTGGAAGCTTAGACGAGAGTGAAATTATTTCTAAGATCCTAAGATCCTTGCCTCCTATTTGGAATAAAAAATTTACTTATATTGAATAAATTAGAACCGTGGTACCTTTGACATGATATTCATTGATTAGTAAGTCATCTTCTTTTGAAATGACAGAATTTGGTGATAGTCTTCCTAAAGTTGAAACTGTATTTAAATCTTATATATCGAAGGATAAGAAAAGATATGATTCTAGAGAAATTTCATATGAGTATGAATCAAGATACGCTAAGGAATGGGTAGAGATTGAAGAATAAGAAAAGAAGCTTGATGAGCTTGGAGCCATAATTGTAAAAGTAATACCTAATGGATCTGGTAAGTATCAAGGAAAGTTTCCTTTGAAATATTTTAGATGTAATAAGATTGGTCATATTACTTCAAGATGTATGGATAAGGAACCTAAGTGCAAGAATAAGAAATTCAAGTATAAATATTAGAACAAGTGTTATTATGTTACTAATGAAGGTGTGACTAATGATGAACCTAAAAATAGTAACGATGAGATTGTATTTATTTCTATGAAAGATGAAGATCCTAGCTTTGTGAATGAAGAAAAAAAACTTGGTTTCACATGTGGATAAGAAGGATGAATAATTTATTGATAGTGGTTATTCAAAACACATGACCGAAGACTAAAAAAATTTGAGAAATTGGAAAGGTATGATACTAGTGTTGTCAGATTTGCTGATGATACTCCCTATATGATCAGAGGAAAAGGTTCTATTACTCTTGATGGTAAGAATAATACTGATGATGTCCTATATGTTGAATTTTTTTAATGTAATCTCTTGAGTGTTAGTCTGCTAGTTGATAAAGGTTACAACTTACAACTCAAGGACAGAATGTGATAAACATGGGAAGTTCTAGAATTGAGATTGCCACAGGAAGAAAGAGTAAAGTTAATGTATTTCATTTGAACAATTTGGATAGTATTCTTGACTGCTAAGATTGATGATAATTGGTTGTGACATAAGATATGTTTTCATATTAACTTTGTTAACATTGTGAAGATAAGTACTACAAGAGAAGTTAGAGATATTCTTAAATGGATGAAGCTTGTTAATGTGATATGTAAAGAATTTCAGTTGGGTAAGTTGATTAAATATATTTTTAAAAGAAAGAAATATTCTTCAAGTGTTATTATAGATTTGGTACATACTGATCTATGTGGTCTTGCAAGAACACACATCTACTATGGGGATAGGTATTTCATTTTACTTATTGATGATTATTCCCGAATAATGCGGGTTACATTTTTGAAAGATAAATCTGAAGCCTTTGAAAAATTTAAGATTTTCAAAGCTATAGTCAAGACTGAAACATGATTGAAGTTGAAATTTCTAAGATTAGACAAAGGTGGCATTGGTAATTTTTCTTGTTGCCCTCTAATTCTAGGTAAAAATATCAGTATTGGGTTTGACACATGAAACATCTATTGAACACCATCCATAAAGTAAAGGCAAGAAAAGACAACACTAACAAGGTACCTAGACCTTCTGCACTTTGAGATATATTAGACTAAGGTGGGTGAACATTTTCAATAACACTTAAGGATATACTTAGACTATATTGACAAAATGTTGTTCAACATATAATGTTCTCACCCAAAATATATCAAGGCATATGAAATATTGAAATGAATTGGCTCAGATCTTGTGAAGACTTCATTGATTAGAATGGAGAACATAATAATTACAATAATTTACAAACCAAAATCAAAGAACAAGTTCATGATATTTTGAAAATATTTCTAGCTCATGTCTTGTAAAGACAATAAATTATACCAATGTCTTATCGATTGAGAATCATTCATGAAATAAATTCATCACTGATAGCTTGAATACAAGTCTAATCATTACTCCATTATAGTAATGAATTCATCTTTAGGAAATACTGTAAATCTTCTTCAACAATCCTAAATGAATACAAATAATCACCATTACATAACTGAACGCATAATTAATTTTTTCTTTGAACAAAACCTATCAATTACACACTTAAAACAACAAATATGCAGTGGAAATCCTCACAATATGTTGTTATTCAGATTGTAATGATTACATGAAACACTTAGAATACATTTAGAATGTACTTCTATCCCAGAAAGCTGAGATCAAACTATATACTATCACTTGACAATATATACATTAAAGACTCCAAATTCAAAAGAGGCTTAAATATAATCTATTTCCTACACAAACCTTTAAAATAAGCTAAAACTTGAATACCAAATCGAAACTCCATGCTGGAACATTTTACAAATGAAGGAAGAAGACAATACATATAGGAGGAGAAATCTTCAGATTTCTTCCACCTCTTAACCTACAAAATCTGATAATCACTCCTTTGAATTGTATCTCTCAACTTGTCCCGCCTTGGATAATATATGATTTGTTTATAATTTCATAATATGATAAGAAAATTTCAACAATCAACCCACCATATAGTTATAACTACAAAATATTTCCCTTGATCTGCATTTGCTTTCAATTTTCCATGGTCCTTCCTACATATAATTTTACCTTTCAACATTCACGTGAATTTTGAATAATCTTCCCTCTACATATCACTGTCACAAAATACAAAACTCAACATTTGGAAATATCTTTGTGAAAATTTACAATTCATTAGTTTACCTTGCCCTAAGGTAAATTTACTCATATGAGTGAGTAAATTTCTTGAAATTGCATTATGGAAATACATATATCTACCTCACATCCTCCAATCATGACATTTAATGAAGCCCCATTTTATTTAAGTATCTTGTAAATATGACAGTATGTTTCTAAAAGTCCTTGAATCTCAATAGATTTCAATCATTGTTTTACAACTCCATACCGTGTGGGTGTGACAAATGCTTGCCACAGTTTGTGGAACTGAGCTTTACATCTGCAAATTGCATAAGTGTGGGAGTCCACCATTAATTTTTAACGAATTCATTCTTTAATCACGGCATTCCATGGATTCCATGAGAAGGTCGGTCTCTGAGGTGTTTTTGCCAAATATGTATAGTCGAATTGTTCATTAGTCTTGCATATATTATTCATTAGTCTTGCCTATGTTGTTCTATCAATATATGCTCAAACACTTATACTACATGTTGTGATGGACTTCAAACCCTATTCTGCAATCCTCCATTTTAGCACGGTAAGAGGATGCTGACATAGTTGTGAAATTTGGAAATTTCACAATGTAATTCATTCCATACATAGACTACAACAAACATGGCAACCCATGAGGCTTCATTCCTTTGAATCGCTCCTCCGAGCAGCTCGTATGCTTGTGTATGACTCCACTCTTTGCAAACAATCCTACTGTCATTTCCAGCACTACATTCATATGCCCTACTTTTGTTTCACCTTTATCGCTGCCCTGTTTGTGCTTCCATATTTTATTTATATCTGACAGAGAATTTCCAGCACTAATGTCAGGAAAATCCCCTTTTATTATGCGTTGATAGATATCCATGCCTTTCTTGATTTCGCATTTGGTAAAAATAGAAAAGTTAATTGAATAAGAAGTGCTCTATATTAAACCTACAAACAACACTGCTCCATAGAATCCCTTTGTGAAATCATTCAATTTCAGCTCTGAGAGTATATTTCTTTTCTAGCACATATAAAACAATTTATATACTCTATTTTTAGCATTCTTTGTTTCAGTCTGTGATTCCACATTTTGATAATATGCCTACAAGGGCATTCCAACCATGTTATTTTATGCTTTAAGAGTTGTCCATACCCTACGCAAAAGCTCCCATCCTCTGGCTCACAAAAGAGTATGTTAACAAAAGTTCATGGAATCGGTTCCATAGCTACCGATTGCATTTGCTTGAAATTTCTAAAGTATTTTAAGCATATTTATTATTTGTGTATCTAAGTGCATTTACTTGATATTTTCTACACCATTTCCTCAAATCCATTCAACAAATTCATCATCTGCAAATTTGTGACCTCCTTGTACATAATCCTTAACCCTAGAAATGCATGAAAATATTAGAATACCTTCTTAAATTTAATGTTACATTTATTGACAATCGCAAATTCACAACTTTACTCCAGCATTCTTTCTTTGGCTCACGAGGACGCGAGAAGCTGCCATTTGGCAAGGAAAAAATCTAAAATAAACTTTATAAATCCTATCGTCTACTGCAAGCTCGAAGAGATATGGGGGGGTGTGAGATCATAGCTTGCGGTGTTGCGACCGCCATGTGGAGCCTAAAATTTTGGAAATAAAGCTATGCCCCTTTGTAACCAAATTGTAATCCATCATAATTTAAAATTTGACCTTGATATTAACATTAATTTTTCCCTTTAATTTTGTGTTTAATCACATGATCACAGCCCTTTAAGGTATATTTTGGTATGCCTTGCGGGTGTGCGATTTCATGCCGCATGCCATGGAAAATAACCTTTTATTAAAATGTTTCTCTTACAGGGGCGCACAAAAATATTCCCTCCTTTGTCAAAAAATACTTTTATAATTCCAAACCTTGGACTGATTTTGCACCCTTCGAAATACCTTTTATAATTATAATAATTAAAAAATATATATGTTAATTTACCTATTCGAACATACTACATATAAAACATTTAAAAATTGTTAAAATGATTGGAAGAATTTTTTTCTCGCGCTTTCTAAATTTACCTTGAACAAAAAGAACTAAGTGAATCATCATCTGGAACCAACTTTGACGTCCTTTTCTTTTGATTAAAAAATGTTAGGCCTCTAGACTGGCTTTAAAAACTTGATCAAATGGCCTCCTCAAGACGTAAAACCTGAAAGACACACCCATTTTTAACATGATAATCAAATCCCTAGATGACATGTATCATAACACAATTGGAGATGTAAGACATTAACAGTCAAAGTAGGGTACACTGTTTATTTTTCAAATGGGCATATTGAAACTCTTTTGGAAACTCATTTAATCAATGCATTGTAAAATTATCAAACTCTGCATTGGAAAGTTGCCACCTCGCATGAGCACACATTTAGGTACAAAGAACAAGTGTACAAAAGAGCATTTCAAAATGATCTAATAAACTCTGCCATTAGAGGATTTGTCATATTAAATTTAGTGATCTGATGAAGGTAAGCTCATCTCATACAGTTAGCGATTTACTCAGATTGTGAAAACTGGAAAACATCATTTGTAAGAGTTGTTAAGAAGCAAAGCAGATGATAGAATAATTCAAGGCAAACGATCATTAGTGTACTGGTGTGTAGGAGATTGTGCAAATTGATCTCTGTAATCTGACTTGAATAAGATGTTTTCAAGGTGAAAGGTATTTTATATTGTTCATTGATGATTATTTAAGCATGACATGAGTTTCATTTCTTAGAGATAAATTTGAAGCATTTGAGAAATTCAAGAAAGTGAAGGTTAGAAATATTAAGTGTTTGAGATCTAATAAAGGTGCATAATTTACATCCGATACATTTGAGACTTACTATGAAAAAAATTGTATTAAGAGACCTTTTTCAGCAACAATAACACCACATTAGAATGGTGTTGTGGAGAGGTTGAATTGAATGATTCAAGAAGCAGCTAAAAGTATGTTGAGAGAGGAAAATCCACTAGAGATCTACTAGAAAGAAGTAGTGCATATTGAACTGTATATACACTCAATAGAGTTCTGTACCAAAGAAAGTATGGAAAGACTTCATATGAGTTATGTCATGGAAGAGTACCGAGAGTTAATTATTTCAAGGATTTTTTCAGCAAGCGCTACATACATAAAGATGAAGAGATCAAAGCTATTAGGATATTCTTGGCATTTGCAACATTCAAGAAATTAAAATTTTATCAAATCGACATCAAGTCTGCATGCCTAAATGGAGATCTAAAGGAAGAAGTATACATTGAAAAACTAGAAAGATTCATGTAGAAATTGGATCTTGATGTTGTTTACAGATTGACGAAGGCATTATATGGGATGAAGTAGGAACCTAGAGCCTGGTATGGTAAATTGGACAAATATTCAGTCAATCAAGGATTCTGAAAAGGATTGACCAACAATAATCTATAGTTCAAGGTAAATTCATAAGAGGTCTTGATTGTTGTTGTTGGAATTGATGGGAAGTGTGTACTGAGAGGGGAGGGGTGAATCAGTACCTCTAAAACTTTCTTATCTTTTATCCTTTAACCTTTATGTAATCAATTGATTATCCAACCATCTGTTCTATACTATCTTGATGTAGGACATATCAATTCTTTAACTTAATCAAACATGTGAACATTCATAGAAACATTCATGAAAGTAATTGAAACATAACACAAGATATGATAATGCAGAAAACTCCAGTTAGGAAGTAAAAAGCGCAGTGGGGGTGGCACCCACAAATTCTTCACTATTTGCAGATTGGAAGGGGCCGGTTAAGGGTTACAATTTGATCACTTATGATGATCTACCCTATTAGGCGTATCTGTGGAGACCTGATAAAGTCTACTATGTTAAGCAATTTAGCAACTCAATTTAGTGTGCACTCAGTTAAGAGATTTACAATAGGATTATTAAATCCACCTTCCTTGAAAGGATTTTTACACTTTGCTTCACTTGTTAGCATGTAAGAAAATTATACTTTGACATAAGTGTATGCAATCTACTATTTATGTTTATAGATCCATTCAAGATTACATGTATAAGTGTATCACCTAATGTGATTGAATAATACCTCTTTTCCTCGGTTGCCTCTATTTTTGGTTCTTGATAACCAAATTCACCTTTTGTTGTTCTGGTTCTTGAAACTCTCAGTCTTTTCCATAGATGTGCTCGTAGGCTTAATTCATCCTCTCATCCATGATAGTGAATGAATACAACATCTATTTATATGATAGATTGACATAGTTAAGTTTCACATAAAACAATATTAACTCTATGATCATAGGTTTACAACATGACCTTGATCTTTTAGTCTATGTGTTTGAAATAAGTTAGACTGATTAAAACACTTACAATAATATTTCTTGTCCCTTAAGTAATGGTTTTAAATTAAATCAAGACTAGATAAATAGAATATGAATGTTTTATCCTATGTGGAAGTCAAATCCACTTTTTGCGGGATTGACTGACTTTCGGTGTCTGATGCTCGGTCTGCATAGAAATTAGTTTACCTGTCTTTCGGTGATCTTTTGATTGACATGCCCATCGGGCTCCCTTGCTCTTCCATGTTCCTTTGTTTTTTCTCTTTCATTTTTGCTTGAGATTTGTCTCGTTGCATTGTTCCTGTCAGGTTCCTCTTAGCACTTTCAGTAATGTCTAAAATTTGTGCTATCAGTGTTCTTGAAATTTTGTGTTTCAGTGTAGGCTTACCAAAGGTTTTCTTTTCATACTTATGTCAAAATAATGTTGTCAATCTCCCCCTTTGACATTAGTACAAAAAACAAATATGTGTAAAATACTAACAAAATGTTTAGTATGTACACCATATATATTCCTTAACCATTTCATGTCTCCCTCTATGCATATGCCGGTATAGTATAAGTGTACGTACATGATACTTTGTTCTTTTTCACCTTGTCCTGTATATATCATATCATATCATTATACTCCCTTTTTTTGTTCTTTTTTCTATTCTATATAGTTTCCCATCTATACATATCATTATTTTCCTCCTTTTTTATATTAAGGGCAAAGGTATATACCTATAGCTTATCAAAAATATGAGAGTGTGAGGACTTCATGTCCTCCATCATCTTCTCCAATTTTTCCTTCAGGTTGTCTAGAGCCATGTGCTCGAGTGTGATCGTTGCATGCATATCGTAGATGTTGTCTGCTATAGACATCTCAGGGGTGGCTATCAGTTGCCTTGCTGAATTGATATGCTATTGAAGTAGTGTAAGACTTGGTAGAAGTTGAGCCTAGATCTCGGTACCTCTTCCCTAAATTATGTTTTTTCTTCCCACAGTTCTTGTCTTAACGCTTTTATCTCAATAATTTTCTCATAATGTAACTTTATTGCATTGTCGTCAGTGGTTAAGCTTTTAGCACTTGTATCACTGTGCTCTTTAGTGAATTTTTCAAGTGTTCTTAACTGTTGTATCAAGGAAATAGCTTCAGTAATTATTGGATCCAATTCACATACTAATTTTGAAAGCTTTACCTTGTTTTCTGCCACTTCTTGGCTGATCTTTTCAATAAGTTTGTGCTCATATTTTTGCTCTTTTCTCTGGTCAATTTCCTTTTCTGCATCAATGTTCTACGTTATGATGGCCTCAGTGAGAGTGGCTAGTTGATGAAGGATAGTTTTACTATGATCAACATCAACATTGGGTACAATCTGATTCAAGATGTCCCTAGTTGTCTCTAGTACCATGGAGTCTCTATGCTCCTTTCTTAGCTTCTCTTGTAGTGCCTTCCCTTGGCATATTTCACCATACTCTTTTAGTGCTTCATAGTCTAGTGTAGTTGGGTCACATATCAGTATCTCAACTATCTCATCTATAGTGACTTCCAACTTAGTCTTCTTCTTCTTCTTCTTCTTCTTCTTCTTCTTCTTCTTCTTCTTCTTCTTCTTCTTCTTCTTCTTCTGAGTTGCACTTGAATATAGAACCATATCCAACTTCTCATCTTTGTCTGTTGTGCTGGATAAAGTAATTGGGGGTGTTTCCTCTTTTTATTTCTGTTCCTCGGTCTCAACTTGTTAGTTTTGAGTTGACATCTCCACATCAACCTTGCCGTTATCTATAGCAACTTTTTTGGTTTCCTTGGGAGTGCCATCTTTTGGTTTAGCTCCTTCATCGATATCCTTATGTACTTCATCTTACTTTATCTATGCATCCTTCTCATTATTTTCTCCATCTATTTGCTTTGAATATCCATTTGTAACCTTGTCAGAATTAGTTACATTTTTAGTGTCTCTGATGACATTCTAGTCACCAAGGTTGTCTTTCTTTCCTTCATCCCCTGCATCCTCAGGAATGCTTAAATTTTTTCCAGGTGATTTGTCATTCTCTTGGAGTATATTGATGGCTTGCATCAATATTGGCATGTTGCCTCGTATGTTCACCTGTGAAGTGTCTATTGTATTGTCATATTCACCGGTCTTGTCCTTGCTAACAGTGACATCTTCATCTTTATGTATTTCTTCTGCTAGATCATCAGTAATGTCAATGATTGTATTGTCCACAATGTTGTCCATAGTGGTATCTAGCTATGTTTCATCTGCAACATCAATATTCTTGTTGCTTGTTGTGTCCATTTCTTCCTTGTCTAATTCAACTGTTGTGACATCATCTACATCATTGATTTGTATATGCTCTTGAGAAGCCTAATCATCCTTGCGTGTGTCATTTGTGAGAAGTTTTCTCTTGGGGATTTCCTCCTTATTAGGTCTATTGAGTATCTTACTCCATATTTTATTGTTGTCCTTCTCTAGGTCTATTAGCTTGCCATAAAGTATCTTGTAAGCTCTCATATTGGGTGAGAACTCCATGCATGTTTCTCCATCATCTCCTTGATTTCTATCATTTTTTATTTGGGGGGCATAAGAGAAATAGGGATTCTTTCCCTTACCTCTTTCTCATTCTTCAATGCATAGGTCCATCTGGCAAATATTCCGTCATATAGTGCATTGGGTAGTCATAAAATTGTACTAGTACATATTTAAATATACTCATCATTTTGATGATTGCCTCTTCAATCTTGTTCTGGTCCAAGGGATCTAGAGTTAACAATCTTCTAACTTTGGACTTAGTAATTGATCCTAATTTAACCATTAGTGTACATATCTCATCAATGGTTTAAGGGATCTTACTCTTCTCCTCGTGAACACCTTCATCTTGTTTAGTGTCCTCAATCTCCTCCTTAGTAATTTCTTCTTTTTGTAGCTTTGGAATATTTGGTTTGAGGCTTTCTCTTATAGTTCCTTACTTGACCTTTCTTCAATGGTGAAGGACTTGTGTCATTAGCTATTTGACTTCTTGTTCTTCATGCATTTGTATTTCTTGTCTTCTTAGCTAGTGGAGGAGGTGGTGAATTTGACTCTGTGGCCTCAGAGTCATTCTCCTCTGCAGCTTCACTGATGGGTGACTGACCCTCGGTCTCTTCCTTTTATTTAACTTCTTCTTCCTATTTATTTTCTTATTTTGTTACTGATAGTATTTTC
Source organism: Thuja plicata (assembly GCA_018584345.1). Taxonomy (NCBI): domain Eukaryota; kingdom Viridiplantae; phylum Streptophyta; class Pinopsida; order Cupressales; family Cupressaceae; genus Thuja; species Thuja plicata. The sequence goes on from MU224078.1 coordinate 5,576,850, forward strand.
TTTAGATTCTTGACCATCTTGTTCTTCTTCCTGTCAATCTTCTTTACAACCAAGCGAGATTTGATTCTTTCTTTGGCTTCTTCATAAGTTCTAAAATTAGGTTGTATTTTATCAATTTTCTCATTTATTAATGTGTCCATTGCATTGGATGCTTGATCTATGTTCACTTCATATTCAAGTGGTTGTAGCCATGATGGTCTTGGTACAATAGGCCTGATGTATGTGTGGTATGTGTCTACCATGAAACATATATCAGTCTTGAATTTCTCAAGCAAATGCTCAGGGATTCTTAGTCTCTTCTATATTATTTCCTTGAATCCAGTGAAGTACTCATTCATGACTGACTCAAAATTATCTCCCAGTGATTTTATAAACTCACTGATCTGTATGGTGACTGGTCTAGTTGCATCCCATTTCACAATTCCTATTGATGGAAAATATTCTTGGAAGATAAAGAAAATGCACATGATAAGTGAGACAAACTTAAATAAATTTGTCTTTGCATTTATGATTGTCTTCAAGTTTTCTTCTAACTGGTTGAGTAGAAGTTTTGAAAGATCCAACTAAGTTCCATTCTTTACAATCTTATATGTTGTATCCACTTCTCTGGATAATATGATGTTCATCTTGCTAGCTTGAAATAATTTGTAGCCTAGGACACATGCTCCAAATTTTAGTTCATCATCTGTGATAGTGTATACCTTAAGTCCTCTTCCATCACATGTAGCTCCTGTATTCTTTTAAATTTCAGCCTTGGGTGGGTGCTTCAATGATTTTACCTTATCGGTTATTGGATAACTGGTGATTATATGAATAACATCTTATGTTGTTTGTTTAGGCTCATCTAGCCGTAGCTTGCAGTTGTGAATTCTACTCAGTACTAACCGAATCCACTCGTTCTTAAATACCTTTGGGAACAATAGGGTATTTGTAAGCCCTTTCACTTCTATGTTCTTGTGCGAGAAGGATAAAAGCACAAAGTTGTGTCATGTTTTAGGACCACTTATCAGCACAGCTAAATTTGAGTATTTCTAAATAAAAAATTATTTTTTGTCAAGCATATGGTCTAGCTAGATTCATTCTGGCTAAGCTAGATAAGTGGTTAAACTTTTCCAATTGGAAATGTCTATTAAATGCATGTTTTATACCAATTAGCAAAGAATTAAAATTATTTCAAAAAATTGATGTTTCAATAACTTCTACTCTTTTTAATGATATTTTTAAAAATATAAAAAATACCCTTTTGTAGATCTCAGAGTCAAGATTATTTTCATATAAATTTTATAGTATTTTGATTAGATCTAATATATTATAATTTCAAAATACAACAAGCAGTTATTTTAACATTCAAGAAGATGTTGCTTTAAATAAGTAGAAAAATAGTAAATCATATCAAAAAAATTTAAAATTTATACTTAACACTCTAGAGGAGAGAGTCCTCTTCAAGAATATGTAATTTTTTTTTGTGAATAGTGTAGATTTGATAGGGGAAATTTGGTGGGAGACAAAAACTATCAATTTCAGAAAGTTCAACTTTGAGCAGTTATAACGGAGAAAATATACATTGAAAACCAATCTTTCTTCTTTTCTACACTAGCTATACATTTTATCTATAACATATTATGAAATAAGAGGAAAAATAGATTATTTGCATATACTTGTTTGGTGGGAACAAGACCCCAGATTTTCAGCAATTGAAAAATTAGCTGTAAAAATTAAAAAACTATGTCAATTCTTGTTCAAATTTTTTTTATAAAATTATAGGCATAAAATTCATTCATTTTTACATAAATGCCACTTTTTATGTTGTTAAAGTTGAACAGTTTGCATGTTGTGGTCCTCTTCCTTTATAAAAGTGTGACACAAGTTTGTACTTTTACCCATCTTTAATAGATCCATCGTCATTACATAGCTTCTTGAAAGCTTGTTCAACAACTAGGTCACCAATTTCTACAATCTTGCAGTGAATGTATGCTAGCATGTCTTTGAAAAGAAAAACCCTAGCTGGTATTCGCAATAATGCTCCAGCATTGTCAACTTGTGATGCAACTTCTTGGCATATCTTGCAATGGGGTTCCACACAGGTAGAATTCTTGATAAGTTTGAACTTATCCTTCTTGATGCTATTGATTTTAGTGGTTCTTCAAGTCATGGCCATTGTTTCAGCCATTTAGGGATTTCCATAAAAGATGAAAAGAGTTCTTGGTTATGCTTAGTACTTACTTCAACCTGTGTTGTTGCAATTGATCTCCTTGGAGTGCTTTGTAATGGGTTGTATTCGCTCTGCAATGATGTCTCTTCTCACTCTCTTTTCACTCTGGTCACTTCGCTAAAATCGTAGGTGAGAAATGAAACCCTTTCGTCGCCTTTTTATAAAAAATTTCCCTAAGTTGAGTCATTAACGCTCAACCCCTCCTCGGTGTGTGAAGACAGAGTCGTCGAGTTAAACACTAACTTCTCTTTTCCCTAACAACGCGATGCTTCAGGGAAGTTATTTAACTTCTTACTTTTACTGATGGGTTTTAGTGTTTTGGCAAAGATGACTTTTTCAACTTGCTTGATTACCGACGATTCTCAGTTTACACTAGCAACTTTAGATTTTACATGTTAACCGGAGATATTTGGTAAGTGCAGACAATTCATCTTTGTATGTATACCAATAGATTTTGGTATTTGTTACCCGACGAAATAGTTTTCACAAATTTTAACAAGTAATACCACGATGTATCTTTACCTATGCTAATTTGGCATGTCATCAACATATAATGGAACTAATTTAAAATACAACTTAGTGTAATGCAGTTCCATGCTTACTTGTTCTGCTTAGGTGGGGGTGGTAATGTCACCAGATCCATTGGATAGGGTGTCACCAATTACATTGCTTGGTCTAGCTTCATCAGTGTTAGTATCTTTCCTCCACATTTTGTTTCTCATCTTTTGGATGTCTTCAATGGTATTTTCATTGGGGAATGAGTTGGTCCATGTCATTCGATCTCTACAATATTTCTTGAGATGACCAACTTTATGATAGTGTAAGTATGCCATTCCAGGGTTAGTCCAACCTCTAGACTTTCTTGTATACTATCTCATATAGTTTGCAGAAATGTGACCAAATATTCCACATGTTTTACAATTTTTATAGATGTGTTGTAATCCCATACATACTGGTTACCGACTCTTTTTGGTTGATAGGGAGTTTCTTGACCTTTAGGCTTCCATGCTATCTTTTTCTTCTTCCAGCATTCATGAATTGTGTGCCCAGTCATTTTGCAAGTAGGACAGTATTTTTTCATGTAGGTTTTCCTCTTTGCTTGTTTCATCTCATACTTACATTCATATGCTTTATGTCCTTTCTTGTCACACTTATAACAAAATCCTATGAATGAAAATGTGGATTTAGGAATACCTTTCATTTTTCTCCTGCATACATTTGATGTGTGGCCTTTCTTTCCACAGTGATTGCATGTCAGCTTTCTTGGTCTTTGATTTGCATAGACATTCTTTGGATCAGCTTGATTAGATGATTCTCCATTCTCGGTATAGTCTAGACCATTGTTGTTGACTCTTTGTTGTCCATCAAGAAAATCAACTGTTATTTTATTGCCTTCTTCATCTCTTTTGATTATCTCATTATGTTGTTTCTAAATTCTGAGTTCTTGTTTCAAATTTTCATTTTCTTCCCTTATCTCACCGTTAGCTTCTATTCTTTCAATGAGTTCCAAATTCATTCTGTTTTCCTCTTGACTCATAAGAATAGTCTGATTTGTAATCTCATGATGATGTTCTGTTAATCTTTGTATTTCTGATTCTTTCTCTTGTAGCTTTTCAGTAATCTTCCTTCTATCATCAATATCTTGTTTTCTTCCTTTCTTAACTTGTCTATCATTGTTCATGACATCAATCATTCTTACCATTTGTGTCTCTTGACCGATTTTAAGAGATTTTACTTGTCCAACCAGATGTTGATTGATTTCATTTAGGTTTTTCATGCTTTCTTATGATGTATCTAATGATTTTCTAGTAGTTGATCCTGAAGACTCAAAGGAATCTGCTATCTCTTCCTCATGGTAATATTTTTCATTATAGTGAGATGCCATAATCTTTCTTTCATCTAAAAACTATCTCATCTTGATTCTAGCTTCTTTAAACTGCTCATAGAAGATATGAATTTATAGTTTATGATTCTGAATACTCTTGTCAATTCTGTAATTCTCCATTGTATGATCTTTTCTCTTAAACCTTTAAGCTTTTCCAATAACAGACTTAGCTCTGATACCAATTTTTTGAATTAATGAGAAGTGTGTACTGAGAGGGGAGGGGTGAATCAATACCTCTAAAACATTCCTATCTTTTATTCTTTAACCTTTATGTAATCAATTGATTATCCAACCATTTGTTCTATACTATATTTATGTAAGACATATCAATTCTTTAACTTAATCAAACACATGAACATTCATAGAAACATTCATGAAAGTAATTAACACATAACACAAGATATGATAATGGAGAAAAACTCATGTTAGGAAGTAAAAACTGCAGTGGGGATGGCACCCATAAATTCTTCACTATCTGTAGATTGGAAGGGTCCGGTTAAGGCTTACAATTTGATCACTTCTTATGATCAAGCCTGTTAGGAGTATCTGTGGAGACCTATTAAAGTCTACTCTATTAAGAGCTTTAGCAACACTATTTAGTGTCCACTCGGTTAAGAGATTTACAATAGGATTGTTAAATCCACCTTCCTTGAAAGGATTTTTACACTTTGCTTCACATGTTATAATTTAAGAAAATTAAACTTTGACCTGAGTGTATGCAATCTCCTATTGATGTTTACAGATCCATTCAAGATTACAAGTATAAGTGTATCACCTAATGTGATTGAATAATACCTTTGTTGCTCGGTAGGCTTTGTTCTTGGTTATTGATAACTAAATTCACCTTTTGTTGTGTTGGTACTCAAATCAGCAGATTGGAAATCCTATAGATTTTCCCTATCCAGTCTTGGGAAATCCTCTTGACTTGGCCAATTAACAGTTTAACCTTTCGGGGAAGGTTAAAACCTCTGCAATTTAGGCTTTGCAAGACCTAGGCTAGTGGGCCTTTATCTTGTATGCCA
>MU224078.1:5631208-5648670 GCA_018584345.1 Thuja plicata
TATATATATATATCCTAGCCTCATTGACAATATAAATGCAAGAGAAATTGTTGCATTTGGAAAACACAAAAAGGAAACATAGAGTTCTATTAGATTTGTATCTATCCTAAAACTTAACATAGTATCAGAATTAGACTACAAATGTAAGATAGTAGTTTCTTGATGATGAATGTGTGACTATGTCAGAAAATACAGTCTTAGTACAAGGACCATATCTAAAAAATGCACCATTGGATGGTTTTGCATTTTGGTTATGTTTGTAAAACCCCATTTTCGAAGAATCTCACTAAAGGGATTGGAGAGACAAATTGGGGTTCAAAAGTTATGACTGAATATTTACAGGTCTATGTGAAATTACTGAAAGCAGCTTTCATTAAAGAGATGTATATTAATTTGTTATCATCGTGGTCAAGAATTAACAAAAAAAATCACATATTCAAGGAAGGTTGTCTCTTTCTAGAAATAAAGTTAATTATAGAGTGTCACCTCTTTTGGAGCAATCAAGTCATTTCACAAGAAGACATTAGAATTGTTCAACGATATAAGGTTGGGAATCAGATATTATGGGGGGGGGAATAATAACCATTGTTACATTTCCATCTGAACCATCCTTAGTGGGGAGATAATTCAAAGTGAAGATGTCTTTCAAATAATTTGAGACAATGTTTTATGATATGATGTATATGAACCTTCATTGAAGAAACTTGTGTCAATAAAGTTGATACGCAGATAAGTATTTATTATCCTTGAATATTAAATTCATCTACTCATTTTAGTCTCTCTGATATGTATTTCTATATGTACTATAAGATTTATTTTCCTTGATATTTTCCAGAGATGCTCTTGTAGAAAAAAGAATATTGATATTAGATTCAGAGGGAGTCTGACTCTTCAGAGATGACTTTAGAGGAGGAGCTACGATGATTGATATTAGACTCAGAGGGATTCTAATAGTTCATCTTAAGGAATCTTGTATAAAAAGATCAACATATTGATATCTGCTCAATGAGTTATTCTCTGTGAGAGAAGTTCAAGTTAAAATCCCCTGTTTTCACCCTCTATGATAAGGCATGATGGATTTCATATGTGTGACTCCATATTTTTAATGGGCATTTCCCCTATGTAAATTATGAGGAAGTGATGACTTCAAAATGATTATCACTTGTATTTGTAAGAGTTATTGAAAGGTGGCAATCTTACAATAACTTGACATTCTATTGTGATAGATATCATGTGATGGCTAAAACAGACCACAATAGATGATTTCCTGTATGGTGGATTTAGTTCCTTAAGCATACCATTGTCCTTCTATTGTGATAGACATTGTGTGATGGTTGGAAAAAATCACAATAGATGATTTCATACATGGTGGATTTAGTTCCTTAAACAAACCATTGACCTTCTATTGTGGTAGACATCCTGTGATGGCTGAAATAGATAACAATAGATGATTTTTTGCATGGTGGATTCAGTTCCTTAAAAACAACATTAACCTTCTATTGTGATAGACATCATGTGATGGCTGAAATAGATCACAATTGATAATGCCTTACAATTAAGGATACACTACATATGGAATGTTTTTGAGTTATGGTGAATATCATGAGACTTGATATTCTTGGTCTGGCCATATCTCTTGATATCATGATGAAGTGATATCATCTCTCTTAAAAGTAATGGATCTTTTTTGAATTGCATTTTCATGAATTTTATCTTCCCTAGCAAGAGGGAGTGTTGATGTTTTCTGTAGCTATGGTGAGGGTCATAAGTTTTGACACATGAGACCACTACACATTTTGTTCAATCATCCTCCTTAGCTAAGAGGGAGTGTTAATGTTTGTAGCTTTAGTCGTTGATCATTTAGAATACATATAATATATGTTGATTAATAGTAATACATTATATATGTTATATTATTATAAATCATATAAAATTTAATACTGAATATTAATCTATTATATTATTATAAATTAATAATTGATTGATGAAAAATTATAATATTGATTAAATTTGAATTAATGGGAAGAGGCCTGTGTGTGTGTGTGTGTGTGTGTGTGTGTGTGTGTGTGTGTGTGTGTGTTTATATATATGAAGGGACTTGTCTCTCCTAGCCTCATTCCCAATATAAAAGAAAGGGAGATTGTTGCATTTGGAAAATAAAAAAAGAAAACATAGATTTCTATTACATTTGTAGCTATCCTAAAATTTAACAAAAGTATAGAATAATACATTTCAAGAAACAAAGCAATAAATAAAAAGATAGTAGGAAATAAATATTTACATAGTAACAATACAAGATTATATTAATAAATTTTAATTTATTTTATTTTTAGATTACTAAAAATAAATTATTAATTTTTAATGTTTTATTTTAGTTTTGATATGTGTTTGTGATGAAAAAGTTAGAATGGAAAGTGGGTAAGGTAAGAATGTTCACTAGGATGGTCAATCAAACTAGGAAGCATCACACATAAAATTTCATCTCTCTCATCACATTAGGAACGAAAAAGTCCCTGCTAGGCTTAAGAAGAGTCAAGCATTCAATGGGTGTAAGGATTTATCCTTCCCTAAAAGTAGAGTGATTGATTTTATTTGGAATAAAGAAATGAGGGAGGTAGCATAAGGTATGAAGTAGTGAAGACAAATATTTATATGTAGATTGAAAATGCATTTCCTATGCAAATATCAAGTCGAGATCTAGGAAGTAGACATTGTAACTATTCATCATACAGAGTTTTAGCTGAAAATACCTGTCAAGAGTGACCTTGATTATAGGGGGTGACTAGAATCAGCCGTAGTGTGGGGAGGGGCCATTGATTAGGTGAAATGAGATGAAGAAGGTATACATTTATATTATACTCTTAGATCACCCTTGAATCTAAATCTAAAACTTTATCAAATATTATCTACCCATATAAAACAACTAGAATATTATGAGAAATGGGTTTTGTGTTAGTCATACCCCTATGTTGTAATTATCCTTGAAATTAAATTATGTTATTCCATCACAATTGTTGAATTACAAATTAATTTGCTTGAAATTTGTCTTCAACAGACATTGAATCCATATCTTTTATTCTTGAGGCTTGCATGAAGTTGATTGCTCCTTGAATGATTGAGTACCTAAATTGAATTTCAATATCTTATCTTTAATTCAAACCTAATGAATAGATCTGAAAATGAGGGAGGTAGCCTTGAACTAATATTTCTCTTAGCCATTTTAAGGTTCAATCTTAAAGAAGATCAAGAAGGATCTAAAATATGACCTAAAATCAAAATAGCTAACTTCATCTAAAATTTGGGGCTAATTTTATTTTTATGGGGCACCTCCCAATGTAGGGGTGGATTAGGACATCCCATACACTTCAAGGAGCCTATTTTGAGGTAGTTAGGAATTAAATTTAAATTAGGAGTCCATATGGACAAGAAGATATAAAAAATATGACTAAAATCTAAGGATAATCAAGCATAATGGGACAATAGGGATTTGACACTAAATGAAGGCTATAAAAGCACCAAAATTGTAAGTATTTCTAATTCAGGATGTTATATTTTGTTGAATAAAATTATTCAATTGTGTATTGTCATTGATGTATACACAAATGTAGTGATGTTACATAAATGTCTAAACCTAAATCGAGCACAGTCAGTGTATGTCGAGCTCTCTCGGGCATTGAAGAGGACTCAATATAAGAAAATTGATTTTCAATTCTAACCGAGTTCACTCGGTCAATACAGTAATGGTTGAGCATTGAAGGATTACAATGTTAAACAATTTATATATTTATTGTCAGTCGACTAACAACAGGTTACTTTTATGTTTAATTGGTTATATGCAGCCGACAAACTTACGTTTTATTATTTATTTGGAAGGTTTTTGGGCCTACTTGACAAAGCTTATCATATATATACTAGGTGATGTTTGGATTGAATATGTAAGTGAGGAGTATGACTTTTGATATGAAGAGTAAAGGCAAAATAAGATGGGATTCTGATTAAGGACAAAATATCCAGACCGAGCTACAATAGAATATTTGATCAGAAAGGATCCAGTTTAAAGTTAGAGTAGAGATCTAAATCAGCAAAGAAACTTGCTTCTTGAAATAGGTCAATCCATTGTTACTCTCTAACAATTTTGGAAGTGATCCAAATCTCTTTACAGAGTAGACTTAACAGTCTTTAATAAATCCTTACACAAGGTGGCATTTCTACATTGAAGTGTTTGAAGACCTCTAACAAGGCCACTCCTAACAAGGTAATTAAATCCTCTAATGGGGTCACACCTAACAGTGTGTTTTTTAACCTTTAACGTGGTTGTCTCCTAATAGGGCTCACTTTAGAAGAGTGAAAAATAGTAACTAGTTGCAATTGGTGGTTTTTCCAAATTGGGTTTCCACATTAAATCTTGGTGTCATCTGTGTAAATGTTATTTTCTTTATGCTTTATGTTTCTACACTTAATCACTAAAGGATAAACATAGTTAATATCTTAAGATTTCTTTGTCAACCGAGTAACAGCAGAATATCTTTGTTCACCAAGTAACAGTGATAAGTTTGATTAAGACATCTAATGGACTTGGATTTTTTTTTTGGTAACTAATTCACCCCCCCCCCCTCTTAGTTACTCAACCCATTTTCAACAATTGGTATCAGATCATTTGGTGCACTCAGGGAAGGTTTCAAGGCCTAAGCTAAAGATTAGAGATGTCTTACAGAAGGGAGATACCCAAGCTTAACAAAGAAAAGTTTGATGCATGACAAGAGTTGATGAGGCTACATCTACCTACTATTAGAGATACTAGTTTGTAATTCTTGAACCCCAAGTATGTGGAACCACTAAGACCAATGTTTATGGATTAGATGGTGGACATGAAGAATCACAACATATTGATGATTGATATAGCTTCTTCACTCAACTATTCTGAATTTGATGAAGTCAAGGACTGCCCTACTGCCTATGATAGGTGGAAGAAACAACATGATATCCATGGAGGAGATGACAATGTAAAGAGAGCCAAAGAAGAAAATCTCAAAGGTCAATTTGATTAGATGAAAATTAAAGAAGGAGAAGAAATTACAAAATACAATGAACGAATCGAGAAAAGTGCCACTGCCATCAAATATTTTGGTTGAATAATTGAAGAAAAAATAGTGGTTAGTAAGGTATTGAGAAATTTACTTCCTATCTATGCAATTAGAGTTTCAGTTATTCAAGATATTATGTTCTATAATGATATAATTGTAGATGTAATGGTTGGAAGGATAATAGCTTTCGAGTTGGACAATTTGTAGAATTATTCTCCTAATCCTAGCAATTTTTAGTCTGCATTCAAAGCTAAATTAAATGTTGGTAAGATGGATAGAAAATCAAAAGGAAAATAGATTGACAGTGATAGTGATGATGATTGTGTTGATAAAGATCTAGAAATCATTAAAACATTACTTGCAAAGAGAGCTGCCAAAGGAAAAGGATAGTACAAAGGAAGAATACCATCTGTTTTATTTTCATCTGACAAGGTTGGTCACATTGCTTCTAAGTGTCCAAAAATAGAAGACAAAGGTAAGAAAAATATTCAATAAGTACAATGGCAATAAATATTTCAAAAGTTACAAAAGCTACAAGGACAAAGGTAAGAAATCTTGTTATATTGCAAAAGATTCTGATATTGATGAAGATGAAGATGAAATGGTTTACATTGCTATTAAGGAGGAGTCAGACAAGGAAGAAAATGAAAAGAGTGAACTCTTCTCTCATATTAGAAAGAATGAAACTTGAATAATTTACAGTGGTTGATCTCACCACATGACTAGTGATAAAACTAAATTTGAACATCTTGAGCACTATGATGGTGGGAGTGTCAGTTTTTGGAATGATGAGCCTTATCATGTGAAAGGTAAAGGTTGGATTTCTCTAACTAAAGGAATCAAATGTGATAATTATTATTGGGTTAAAGGATTAAGACATAATCTACTAAGTGTGGCACAGTTGAATAACATTGGTTTCAAAGTAGAATTAATGAATGGTAAGGGCAAGCTCGTGGATGGTAAGGGAAACCTAGTTGGAACTCATAGGAAAAAAAAAGGTAATATATTCTATCTTGATCTCACTAAAAGTTCATGTTTTATTGCACAAGTAGAAGAAAGCTAGTTATGGCATTTTGAAGAAACCTGAATTGGCAATATGGAAACAATGTCAAATTAGGAAGATAGGCAAAACTAGTTTCAAGAGAAAGAATTACAATATTGAAGAAGTCTTCGAGTTAGTGCATACTAATCTGTGTGGAGAAATTGGAACAACAAGTTACATAGGTGAGAACTATTTCATTCTATTGGTTGATGACCATTCTAGAATGATGACTGTTATGTTTCACAAAGAATAATTAAAAGTTAAAGTGGTACCTTGCCATTGTTGAGAAGGAAACTTGATAGAAACTTAAATGCCTAAGATTTGATAGAGGAGGTGAATTCATTTCTAATCATTTCAATGAATTCTACAATGAAAGAGGAGTCAAGAGACAAGTATCTGTCCCAAGTACACCACAACAAAATGAGATAGCAGAAAGAAGAAACATATCTATTATGGATTGTGCAAGAACCTTAATGATTAAAAATAATGTTGCAACCAAATACTGGAAGGAAGCTATTAGCACTATAGTACACACCTTGAATAGAGTTCAACTAAAGAAATGTACTGAGTAGACACCTTTTGAATTATGGTATGGCTATAAACCCAATGTTCATTATTTAAAAGTATTTGGAAGTAAATGTTACATCTCTAAGGAAGAAATAAATGGAAAATTTTATTTAAAAGGTGATGAAGGTATATTCCTAGGTTACTCCTGTAAAAGAAAAGCATATAAATGTTTGAATCTTGCTACTCATAAAGTCATAGAAAGTTTACATGTAAAGATTGATGTGTTTGTAGAGAGAAGTGAAGAATAGAGCATTAAAGAGCCTAAGGACTACAACATATTTGTGTATTGTGAACCTGATACTATACCTAAGACACAAACAATGGTGATTGGACAAGTACCATGTCAACCAGAGACTTCATCAACACAAACCTTGTTACAACCTGTGCAACCCAAGCTACTAACTATTGAAACCAAGTTAAAGATAGAGAGAACTGAGTCTCAGACAGAAGAAACCAAGACAAGGAAAAAGGGAATAGAGTCACAAACAGAGGGACCCGAGTCTCAGAAAGAGGCACCCGAGTCTTAGAATTTGGAACTCGAGTCTCTGTTGGAAGAGAAGAACAAAATGTTTGAGCATGGTGAACCTAGTGGAGCAAGCCCATAATAAAAAGGAGGGAACATGTACTTGCCAAATATGTTAGAAGGAAACATGCACGTGAGAAAATAATTGGAGATCAGAGAAAAGGTAGAATGAAAAGGAACAAACTTAAAGGTGGATGCTTTCTTAGTGAAATTGAACCTAGATGCATTAAATATGCGTTGAATGATGAAACTTGGATAGAAGCAATGAATGAAGAGATTGAGCAGATAGAAAAGAACAAAACCTGGATTCTTATACCTAGACCAGAAGACAAGAATGTGATTAGTACTAAGTGGGTTTTGAGAAACAAGATGAATGAAAAAGGTGAATTTTATAGAAAAAAGTAAATATTAGTGTGTAAAGGATATGATCAAGATGAGTTTATTGATTATGGAGAAACTTTTTCTCCTGTTGCAAGAATTGAAGGAGTCAAAACTCTTCTAGCATATGCAGCACATAAAGGACTCAAGGTATACCAAATGGATGTAAAATCTACATTCTTGAATGGAATTATGGAAGAGGAAGTCTATATTGAAAAAACAAAAGGTTTTGTAGATCGTAACAAAAAGAGTATGGTTTGAAAATTGCACAAAGGCTTGTTTGGACTAAAACAAGCTCCTAGAGATTGGTATGAAAGATTTCATAGTCACATAGTAATTATTGGATTTCAGAGAACTAATGAAAATAGTAGTATGTACATAAAAGAAGGACCTGAGATCAAGATACTATTAGTAGAGATATTTGTTGATGATATACTATTCACTAGACATGATGATTTATGCAAAGAATTCTCTAAAGCTATGAGTAAGGAGATTGAGATGTCTATGTTTGGAGAAATCAAATTCTTTGTTGCTTTACACATTCATTAGATGAAGGATGGTATCTACATTACTTAGTCTAAATACATCAAAGAGATAGTGAAGAAATTTGGAATCAAAGATTCTAGGCTAGTTGGGACACCGATGTCTACTGGACATAAGCTATCTATGGATAATGACACAAAGGACGTGAATCAGACTACCTACAGATCCATGATTGCTAAACTTCAATATGTTGTTCACACTAGACCTAATATAGCATTAGTAGTTTGTATTGTTGCAAGGTTTTTCAGCTAATCCTAGAGAGAATCATTTGATAGCTATCAAAAGGATTCTGAGATATCTTAAGGGTATTGAAGATTATGGATTATGGTATAAGAAAGGAGGAAAATTTGATTTGAAGACTTTTACTAATGCTGATTGGGTAGGTAGTGTTGATGATGGAAAGAGCACTAGTTGTGGAGCGTTATTTCTTGGAAAGAGGTTAGTCTACTGGACTAGCAAGAAATAGAATTGCATGCATTTCTCTATCTACAACAAAGGTAGAGTATGTTTTTGTAGTAGTAAATTATTAAAATATCATATGGTTCAAATAGTTGTTGTTAGATATGAAGGATGAAATCAAAGAACCAGTTATTATTTACTATGACAACACTAGTGGTATTAACATTTCAAAGAACCCTATAATATATACAAAGACTAAGCATAAAGTATCATTTCCTGATAGAATTGGTTCAGGACAAGGAAGTAAGGTTGGAATATGTGAATACTAAAGAAGAAATTGCAGATATATTTAGAAAACCTTTACCTAAGGATGCATTCTTGTATCTTAGAGGAAAGCTAGGGGTGATTCCCCTAACTGAGGCTCACTAATGGACACATTAGTGATGCATCAACCAAGTTACAGTAAAGATCTAACAAGTTGATGCAGATTGTCAGAGCTTATTGCATATAAATGAGTACATCAGGTTCACTAAAATTTTATTAGATAGAGTCTTTGGCATTTGGATGTCAAACAGGGAGATTTTATTGATGTCAAGCCAAAGAAATTATTAAAGGAAAAATTATTGATGACAAAGGGAGAAATTTTATCAGAAATAGAGATTGATGTAAGAGGGAGAAATCTATATTTTTGTGATTGTAAAGACAGAGGGAGTTTTCTGGATGAGAATAAGAATGACGCTAAGGACATTAATGAAATTTAATCCTTATTTCTATTTCTCTAAAATTCTTTGTATTATGACATGTTGTATTTCCATAAATACCATAGATGGAGATTGTTGAAGACAATTATTCAATTGTGTACTATCATTGATGTATACACAAATATAGTGATGCTACACAAATGTGTAAACCTAAACTGAGCACATTTAGTGTATGTCGGGCTCTCTCGGGCATTAAAGAAGACTCAATATCAGAAAAGTGATTTTTAGTTCTAACCAAGTTCACTTGGGAAATACGATAACGGTTGGGCATTGGAGGATTACAGTGTTAACCGAGTTATATATTTAGTGTCAGCCGACTAACAATAGTTTACACTTTATTTTTAATTGGTTATATGTAGCCGACAAACTTAAGTTTTATTATTTATTTGGAAGGTTTTTTGGCTGACTTGACAAGGCTTATCATATATATACTAGGTCAAGTTTGGATTAAATATGTAAGTGAGAAGGAGTATAAGTTTTTATATGAAGAGTAAAGGAAAAATAATATGGGATCCTGATTAAGGACAGAATATCAAGACTGAGTTGCAATAGAATATTCGATTAATGAGGATCAAATTTAAAGCCAGAGCATAGATATAAATCAGAAAAGACAATTGATTCTTCAAGCATGTCAATCTATCTTTACTCTCTAACAATTATGGCAGTGATCCAAATCTATTTATAGAGTATAATTAACAGTTTTTGAAGACCGCTAAGTTAGCCACTCCTAATAGGGTTATTAAATCCTCTAACAGGGTCATTGTTGTAGCTTGTTTTCCAGCTTATCAGTACCTCGATGGCTGCTATAATTGTTAATGTTTCCTCTTCTAGATTATTTAAGCCTATATGTGGGCTCTCTCAAGAAGATCCTCTATCCCCTATTCTCTTTTCTATCTTGGTGGAAGATCTTGGGTTCTTCTTTCAGAAACTGGCTTCTGAAGGTTCTCTTCAGGGCCTTACTCTATCCTCTGCTTTGATTCCTTTTTCTCATGAACAATTCATTGATGACACAATGATTATGGGATCTTCTTCTATCCAGGAAGCCAAAAGGATAAAAAATCCCTTATTATCTACTCTTCAACTACTTGTGAAACTGTTAATTGGAAGAAAATCTCTCTGTTCTTTATTAATAATCTAGTGGATAGGAAAAATAGGATTTCTCGCATCCTGGGGTGTGAAATTAGTTCTTTACCTGCATCCTATCTCGGTCTTCCTTTGGGATTGAAACCCGTGAAATCATTTTGGGCGGGTTTAGTGGATAGATTTAATAGGAAATTAGCTAGTTGGAAAGGATCTCTTCTTATCCAAGCTAGGGAACTCCAAATTTTGAAGGCTTCTCTACAAAGCCTTCCAATATATGCAATGAGCTTATTCAGGATACCGGGAAAAATTTCCGTAGTGATAGAATCTATTCAAAGAAATTTCCTATGGTCTAGAGTGGAAGATAAAAAGAGACTTGCCTTGGTGGTGTGAGACAAGGTATGCACCCCAAATAAATGGGGAGGGCTGGGGATTAGGCCTCTTAAGGTTATTAACCAGGCTCTTCTGGCTTAGCAAATCTGGAAAATTTATGGGGAAAATAAAGAATGGAATGACATTATTAAAAAGAAACATCTCTTCTGTTTCCCTCACATGTTAGAGTTTATGAAGTCTTAGGTGAAGGTGAAATTTTATTTCATTTGGAACAGTATCGAGCATTCTAACAAGACAACTTTAAAGGGAGCCAAGTGGCTCCTAGGCAACGACAGGAGAATCCTATTTTGGGATGATTGTTGGGAAAAAGTTTTTCCTATGATATCCATCCCAACTTTTCAACCTATTATTAATTTTTATAAACTTAAATTGGGTTTGTATTTTTCTAATTACTGGATTAATCAGAATTGGTTTGACCTTTCAGCTATTGATTTCTCGCTCAATCCCGTTATGCTGGATTTGAACGTCTAGAAAATGGACAATTTGAAGGAGCATATGCTGATTTTGGGAAATCTTCCATTAGGTCTCTACTCAGTGGCCTTAGCTTATGAGATCTTGATTAAAACTCCAGACCCTCTTCCTTTTTGGAGTCTGGTTTGGGATAAAAGGTGCATTCTGAAAATTTACATCTTTTCTTGGATGGTTTTGCAGAACAAAATCCTGACCATTGACAACATTAAAAAAAAGAGGAATGGTCCTGCTGAATAGATTTTTCCTCTGTAAACAAGAGGAGTAATTGGTTTTCTACCTGGCTATTAATTATGGATTTTGCAGAGATGTTTGGTATCTTACCCTGCAAAGCTGGAATATACACTAGATGTTCCCAAACAACCTAGAATTTTTTTTCAAATAATGGAGGAATGTTATTGTTCCTATTGCAGGCTCTCTATGGAATATTATAGCTCCCCATACCATCTAGAAACATTGGCATGAAAGGAATGATAGAGTTTTTTGTGATAAGGCTTCACCTCCGGAGATCATAGTGGAAAAGATCAAAAGAAGCATCAGAGAGAATGGTAATTTGTTTAGTGGCGAAGTGGTGGATCTCAATTCTGGAGTTTTGAAACACACTTTGGCTCTGACTCCTTTAATTTGGGAGAATTCCATTTGGCTTTCCCCTCCAATTGGTTAGGTTAAATCCAATTTTGATGGGGCTGCAAAGTGAAACCTAGGCCCTGCGGGTTGTGGTGGGCTCATCCGTTATGACAAGGCCATTTCTCTTGTAGCTGTGGCCTTCCCTATTGGGGTCCAATCGAATCATATGGTGGAAGAAATGACCCTCCTTCAAACTCTAAAGCTAATCAATAATTCTATTCCTTCTAATGTTTGGATCGAAGGTGATTCAATGAATATCTTAAATTACATTAAAGGGAAAAGTAAGTCATCATGATCTATCAAGGCGGTCATTGACGAGGCCTCTTTAATCATTAATACCTTTTCCAATGTTATCATTTCCCATACCTTTAGGGAAGTGAATGGTATAGTGGATGAGCTATCCAACATCTCAGTTAAGGCCAAGCGTATCATGACCTGGCATGGAGTTTCTGATTTGATGATTGAAGTGAAGGCCAAGTTGGCTTATGATATGAATCATAGAAAATGAGCAGATTTGGAAAATCTAAAAAAGCTTTCATGATTTTATGGTGTTCATTAATTTTTGGTAATAGGATTATGGAAAGGTGTGTCTTTCCCAAGAAGGTTATATATAGACACGTGTTCACTGGCGATTTTCAAAATTTGAGCTTGGTGTTTATTCTCTGTCTTTGTTTATCTTCTACCATTGTTAGGTATATTCAAGGTATCATCGGTGGTGGGCTAAATAGAAAGGAGCCAGAAAATTGTAATAAATGGAAAACCCAAACAGACATTTGGGACAAATTGAAAAAGGAGGCCTCACTAGCTATATGGAACACCTTCATGGCTCCAAAGATGCTATAATGAATGCCTTTGTGGAAAGCTGGAAGGATGGGATAGTGGTGATCAAAGGAATGGCCATTAAGATTACTGAATATTTGATAGCAGAGGTTAAGAGCTTAAACACTAAAGGCATAAAATTTTATAAAGATAAAAATATCTCCCAGAAAGCCATTCAACATTTCACAAAGGAAAAAGAGGAAGTAGACAGTCTGGTGAAGGATTCTAGTGGGTTCTATGATGTTAGCTCCATTAAAGGTTTCTGGGCCAAAGTTCTTGTGATGATCATGGAGTATGTGTCTTTGGAAAGAAGATACAAAAGGGTCCATTCTTATCACTTTGTTTTGTTAGGCCATTTCCGTCATAAGGTGAGAATTTATTTCCCTTTCTACTTGCTACAATCTCTCCATTATAGCATTACTGACTATAGGACGAAGGATAGAAATCCCATTCTTCATGAGGGCTTGATTCTCTTTATTGTTGAGCATGTTAAAAAAGTCACGGCCTCCAATCCTCTTATTATTTCCCCAAAATATTTAGGCTTTGTTAAGGCTGGAAAACAAAATAGGACTGGAGATGATAAGGGAGATTCGACTGTTAAAAATTGAAGTTTGAGAAAAATTTGGGAATGGTCACAGACTCTAATGTTGTGAGTGATGATGGCTATGATGAGACCGACTACATTCTTCACTCCCAGTCTGGTGATGATAGAAAAGAGTCTCTTTCTATCTCGATGAGTGCCTCTGTTGAGGAAGAGGTAAAAAATAAGGAAACCCACAATGTTAAGGAAACCCACATTGTTAAGGAAAAAAATAAAATCCCTAAGGTTTTTGAAGAGGATATGGGAGGTCAAAAATTCCCCATCTTGGTTAATTACACAATTTTGAAAGAGCATGATATCCCTATCTCTCTGAAACTCAAGGTTCTTAGGGAGGTGCATTTAGAATAGAAAGAGGCAAAAACTCCAGGTCAAGACAATATTGTTAAGGAAGCTATCTTTGCCTCCTCTAAGAGCATCCCTTTTTCTAGGCTAGTGGATATGCATGAGTATAATATCCAGCTTCTCCAGGAGGACATGGATGATAAAATCGAGGCCCCATTTGGGGTTCTTCAAACTGCCAAAGTGATTTCCTTGTACTCATTTTGACTAATGAAATGGGTATTTAAGGAAATAAAAATATTCATCTAAACTATAGAGCTCTGTCTACTTGTGTCAATCTTATTAACTCTGGGTCGACTGGGGATGTTGGCAATCAAAACACCGAGGATGCGAAAAATCTGCACTCCTTGCATGAGCATCTGGACACCTTGGAGAATAATTTGAAAAAACACATGAAGGAAAATAATGTCTTCAAGGGTATGATTATGGAGTGTTTTAACTCCATAAAATCTGAAATGGATTCCCCCATAGTGAATATTGATGAATAAAAAGATGTTATTGATGCTGAGGGACCGGGAAAGCACATGCGATCACCCAGGAAGAAGAAGATTTTAGACAGGATCTTAGAGCTGTCAAATTTCAACATGGCCATCAAAAAGGTTATTGATGCAAAGAAGGAAACGGAGGGCACTCTCCTACAGTTGGCCTAGCTCTGGTGTTCCCTATTTTTTGGTGCTTTGTCTTTTGGTCTCCGGTTGCCAGAGAGTCAAGCTGGTTTCTAGATTTTCTCTTTGGCTTTCTGTCTTTGTTTGGGTCTACGGGCTGGTTCTTAGTCCTATTTCTGTTTAGTCTATTTTTAGCTGGTGCTTAGTTCTATTTCTTAGTCCTATTTCTATTTAGTCTTTATGCTTTTTTTGTAAGGGGTTTCGGGTCCCCATAAAACCTATTTTTACCAGCAATCAAAAATAGTGTGTTTTGTAACCTTTAACAGGGTTCACTCCTAATAGTACTCACTTTAGAAGAGTGAAAACAGTAACTAGTTGCAATTGGTGGTTTTCCAAAATTGGGTTTCCAAGTTAAATCATGGTATCATCTATGTACATTTTAGTTTCTTTATACTTTATGTTTCTACACTTAATCACTAAAGGATAAACACAGTTAATATCTTAAGATTGCTTTGTTAACTGAGTAACAATGATAAGTTTGATTAAAACATCTAAGTGACTTAGATTTGTTTTTATGGTAAATGAATCACCCCTCCCCTCTTAGTTACTCAACCCATTTCCAAAATTATTTATCCCCCATTTTAGTAGAAGTGTAAAATTACCTCATACTCATGGTAATGTTGATAAAAGAACAGGAAAGAGTTCCCATCAAGGTGAAAAAGACAAGGAAAACACAAAGCCCCCAAGTGACTTAGGTCATGGTCAATCTTAAATTAAGACAAAAGAAACATTCAAAAGAGAGATAAAGGGCATGACTAAACTAGCCTAGTAATATAAAATTTATTATGGGTCATGTAAATATAAAAAGATAGGCGTAAAAGATACAATTGATAGCCTAGCAAGATATATCATGCTAGTAAATATTTTTTAAGCACTCATTTAACCATGAGAAATGAATCTTATTTCCCTCCCAACCATAAATGATATATTCATCTCCCTCGAGCATTATTGTTGTAAATAATGCAAATTATATTTATTTTATTCAATTTCCAAGAGAGGAAGATTCAATCTTCCTTTATACCTATTGGTGGTTCCTCTTCACCAAGGGTCACCACTCTTCGCATAGGGCCCTATTAATTTAATAATTGTATTATTATTATATAATTATTATAATATAGTTATATCATAACAATAATAATATAATAATTATATGATCAATATAATTATTATATCATAATAACATTAACACTCCCTCTTATCTATGGAGGAATCCTTCTCGATATTTGAGTTATTTAGTGATTTCCACCATGGCTAATCCTAGAGCGTGGGTCCATCATGGCTAGTCTAATGAATGTAAATAAAAATGAACACAAGTTCTCATTGTGGAATCACTCAACATGATGTCATCATCTCATCATGATGTTCACCATGGTTACTCCTAAAGGATGAATGAACACAAGTGAAAAGTCATGGATTTTTTCACATGAAATCCACCATGACTACTTCAATGGATGGAAATGCAAATGAGAATTTTTTTTATTATATAATGACTCAATGTGATGTCATCATGATGCTCACCATGGCTACTCCCAGAGGGTGAATAAACACAATTGCTTAGTCATGGACTCTCTCACATGACATCCATAATGGCTACTCCCAAAGGTTGGAGCCAAGGATTTCACCTCAAACTTTTCTTTCAAAGAGAAGAATGCATTAAAAAGGACTTTCACCCAAAACTTATCTCTCATACAGAAGAATGCATTGACAAGATCTTTCACAACAAAGTTCTTTCTCACGGAGAAGATTGCATTAACAAGGTTTTGAACCTAAAACTTCTCTCTCATAGAGAAGAATCCATTAAAAAATCTTAATGATGATGTAGCTCCCTCTAATGCTCAAGTTCTTGCATCAAAATCCTAACCTCCTTTACCAAGGTTTCCTCTAATGGTTTTTTAGACTCCCTCTAAATGTTAATTCCCCATCTTCAAGAAAAATTGACTGCAATCTAAATCAAGAGATGTCTCAACTCAATCCCAAGATACTATTAAACATTCAAAATGGATTATGTATCACTCCATTGTTTGTAGTATGGTCACATGCTCACGTCTGATATTATGATATGGGATTATCGTCTAATAATTCATTGAATCTGCTCTTACCATTTTCACACTTGACAACAAGGATATACAAATACGTGGCTCAAGGATGAACTATCCTTTCTCTTCAAATTTATCTCTATAAATAGTGCCACCTTATTAATAGAGATCATAGAAAATACACTAACTTGGAGTGAAAATATTTCATATGTACCCAATAATTCAAAATTTTCCCAAATAAACATGTAACTTATAAGGAGCCAAACTGTCTGACCACTTATTTTATTCTTTCTCCTCCAATTTAATGACTGATGGTTCTCAGAAGATTACACATAATA
The DNA here is from genome assembly GCA_018584345.1 of Thuja plicata. Lineage (NCBI taxonomy): Eukaryota > Viridiplantae > Streptophyta > Pinopsida > Cupressales > Cupressaceae > Thuja > Thuja plicata. The sequence continues at coordinate 5,647,872 of MU224078.1, forward strand.
TTTGAATGCTAAAGATGATATTCAGGCATTATAGTAGAATTTCCATTGAACCACAACTTATATCCATGCTTTTGATTGCAGGAAAAATAGGTTTTAAATGGGGACCCGAAACCCCTTACAAGCTAGAAATATGGATAAAACATGGAGGCACCCCAAAAAGAGACAGGACTGGAAGTCCAACCGCAGAAAAATAGACAACAGGAAAAAAACTAGCAGCTAAGAAAACCACAAAAAGGACCAAACACCAAACCCAGAAACCAGAGCACTAAACCAGCTCGTTACAAGCCTCAGTAGCTTCCTGCTTAGCTTCAGATATCTTCTTCATCACTGCATTAAACTCAGAGAGTTCCTAGATTCTGTCATGAATTTTCTTCTTTCAGGAAGATCTGGTGCATTTTCCAGGACCATCATCGTCCAGGTTGTTAGTAATGTCCTCTGGTTTGTTACCTGGCGACCCAGTATCCAACTCATCTTTAATGGTCAGGAAACAATCCATGGCCAAACCCATAAAGTTGTTGTAATCATGCATATGTTTTTTCATGGTATGCTCAAGGGTATCAACTCTGGCTTGTAACTGTAGGACATTATTGTCATCGTTACTCTTGTCCTTCCTGGTGTTAGAGCCAGAATCCATAAGATTCTGTAGAGTATCCACCTTAGCATCAATGGAAAGATACTTAAGGTGAAGGTTCTTGATTTCCTGGAACACCCATTTCATTAACCAAAAGGAGTACATAGAGGCAGCTTTGGCTGTTTGGAGAACCCCAAAAGGAGGGTCAATCTTATCATCCATGTCATC
>MU224079.1:5262-21382 GCA_018584345.1 Thuja plicata
TTCAAGGATTCGAATCCGCCACAAGGACTTTTTCAAGCAAGGTGAATTTATGCATTTACTTTGTCTATTTCTGCAATTTCAATTACATATATTTGAGGTTAATTCCAAAACTGGGGTTTGACCAAGGCAAAACCCTTCCACACAAAAAAACAATCTCCTTTTTCTTGTAGGTACAGGTACATAATAGTGGGTTTGAACCTAGATCTAGATACCCTTTTTGATGAACTTTTAGGATCCATGAACAAAGTCACTTTCAGATCTATGCAGGTCAGGGTCAATGTTATTGGGTCAGGGTTGACATTTGTGGGTCAAGGTCAACCTTTTTTAGAAGATGACATCATAACGGAAAACAATTTCTGGGTTTTGTTCGTCTCTGCATTTCAGTTTGGTATCAACTGTCAATTTTTCCAGAAATTGTCTACAGACCTTAGAAAACAACATTCTTTGATCTGTAATGTTTCAAGGTTAGTGCATTTCTCCCATCTCTTCAATTACTGTTATACATCATTTCTATACATATAATTAACAGAATTTAAGGTATTTCCTTTGTCATTCTCCTTTCCAAATAGTTGATTCATTTGTGTATTAACCCTTCTCTTGGGTTGATCAACTTGGATCTCCCATTTGTGCATTTGAGGGTAAAAAGGAACATCTTTTCTTCTTCTTAATCACAATTGCAACACTTAATCAATTCAACTCAATTAAGGTCAATACAATCTAGGTAATTCAAAGAACAATTTACATATCAATTACTTCCCCCATTTTCATATCTTACATTTTAGTAACATAATAAATTCTTCACAAAACAAACAAAACATTTCAATAATTCCAAATTCTTTATGTTACATTTTGGAGAATTTATACCTTACACCTCTCTATATTTTATCTTACATTTTGGTGACATCTATTTCATATGTTACAGAAGTATTGATACATGAAACTCAAAAACCATTACTAGAATATAACTCTTAGGAAAAAATACTCCATGAAAAATATCAAGCATGAATATTCTAAAATCTTGAGAACAAAAACCATAACTGATTGTTTACATCAAACTAAAATGCCCAAATTGCGAGAAGAGAAACTACAAAAATGTTAATCCATTGAATCATTCAAGCCTAATAGGAGTTCAAAATATTATTTTAACTCATTCCAATAATATATCCAACCCATAAACTAGAATCACAAGCTTCATGTGTCAGGCTTGTCAATGAAGAACATACACATCAAAAAAATAATCAAAGAAAAAAACTCATCTTAGGTCCATTATGAGCTCGTGCATTTTATTGAAACCTCCAAAGAGAAACCATTTCAACAAATACCTCACCCAATGTCTCCAAGTATCTATATGTACTTACAATTAACCAATCCATACTATGCTCCAAATATAATATTTGCTACACTAATATGATTTTGATAAGATGTATAAAATAGGTTTTGAAGGGATCCAAACTTCTATACATTTAATCAATGTTGTTGGCATATTGAATCCAGTTAAAAGAAACTACCAATAGATATAATAGAAGAAGAAGAAAAAATGAACAACAACAAACTATAATGGTTGAAACAATAGAAGTATTTCAACAATAATAACAAGGATACTACTGCCTAACAACTAAAATCATAAATTCTATAACAATGGATTTTGAAAAGGCTCCCATAACCTTCAAAATATACTAAAATAGGCCCCCATTAGCTTCTTTAGTCAAGAATAGGGAAAACAGTAGCGACCTTGCAACCAAGATTAAGAGAAAGGTGAGAAACAACCCCCTTCCAAAATAAATAATCCTCTCTCGCACAACCAATCTCCACCTCAATAGGAGAATATACCACCTCAATAAGAAAAGAAAATGAAGGAATTCACTTAAAAATATACAAATGCTTAAACTCTCCCAAATGAATAATATTCACCTCCATAAGATAACTCTCAAACACTTTAGGATAATTATAAAGAGAGGTCGAGGTAAAATATAGATAGGCGCACAACTGAAACCTAGATATAGCTACATACATTTCCCACTCAAACCAAAAGAACATACTTCTTATATAAAAGGGTAGAATAAATGTGCACTCAAAAGCATCCAAAAAAAATGTTTCATTGAAAACATGTGAGAAGGTACCACCTCAATAAGAAAATAAAATGAAGGAATTCTCTTGAAAATATACAAACCCTTAAAATGTCCCAAATGAATAATGTTCACCAGCATAAGAGAAATCTCTAACACTTTTGGAAAATATAAAGAGAGGTGAAGATAAAAGATAGATAGGTGCACAACTAAAACCCATATATAGCTACATACATAGCACACTCAACCCAAAAGAACAAACTTTAATTAAAAGGGTAGAAGAAACCCCCACTCAAAAATATCAAAAAAAGAGTTCCATAGAAAATATAGGGACAACAAGCTTGAAAAGGGGGAGAATGCAAAAAATCCCTCTAACTTTCACTGCATATCTAAAATCATCCTTAGTTTAAGAAACTCGTTAAAGAAGCCAACAAATTTAGTCAACTTCAGCACAAGACCAAAAAGAAGTAGAACTTGTACAAACTTCTAGTAGAGAAACCTCGTAAGAACCAAGAGTGAAACCACAAACAAGATATAAAGGTGCAGATAAGAATCATTGGAAAAAAATGGTATTCCAAATCCATAAAAAGTACATAAACAACCCTCCTTAAGGAGCATAACTGTATCAAAGATATAGATAAACTATTAATCAAAAGCCCCCATAACCCCCATAAGAGAGCTCTCAAAAACTTTAGAACAATTATAAAGAGAGGTCGAGCTAAATGAATAATATTCAACTCCATAAGAGAACTCTCAAACACTTTAGGAAACTTATAAAGAGGGTTCGAGACAAAATATAGATAGGCACACAAATGAAACCTAGATATAGATACATACATTTCCCACTCAACCCAAAAGAAAAAACTTATTATATAAAAGGTTAGAAGAAACCCGCACTAAAAAGCATCCAAAAAAAAGTTTCATTAAAAACATAGGAGAAGGTACGACCTCAATAAGAAAAGAAAATGAAAGAATTCACTTGAAAGTATAAAAACCCTTAAACTCACTCAAATGAATAATCTTCACCTACATAAGAGAAATCTTCACCACTTTAGGGAAAATATAAAGAGAGGTGAAGATAAAAGATAGATAGGTACAAAACTGAAACCTATATATAACTACATAGATAGCCCACTCTAACAAAAAGAACAAACTTTAATTAAAAGGGTATAAGAAAAACCCACTCAAAAATACCAAAAAAAGAGTTCGATAGAAAACATAGGGACAAAAAGCTTGAAAAATATGAGAATGAAAAATCCCCCTCACTATCAATGCATATCTAGAACCATCCTCAGTCAGAGAAACTAGTTGAAGTAGCTAAAATTTTTATTTAAAATGAGCATAAGACCAAAATGTAGTAGAACCTGTACAAACTTCTAGTAGAGAAACCTCCAAAGAACCAAGAGTAAAACCACAAACAATATTTAATGGTGAAGATAAGAACCACTCGCAAAAAATAGTGTTCCAAATCCACAAAAAGTACATAAACAATCATTCTTAAGGAACATAACTATATCGATCTTAGAGATAAACTATTAAACAATAACCCCCCCCCGCCAAGATAGAAAAAGAACCCTAAATAAATGTAGGGTCCATGAATTAAGAAAAGGTCCAAACAATTTCAACAATCAATGAGAAACCTTCCTTGACCATGGTAGAGGAAAGCACAACATATCTAAAAGATAAGAGCTCTTAAAGCCTCGTTGACAAAACATGGTTTCAAATTGATCATTCACAAGGGAAAAGGAAGGGAACCACAAGGAGCATCCAAGGATGAGACCTTTCTCATTGCCACCACATCAACCTCAATACACCATGTAGCAAGGCAAACAAACATAGCCACAATTAAAATATCAAACAAAGTTAGGTGTTGATTTTGTAGCAACAACAACCATCATTTTACATACCATAGGAAGTCCACGACTATTAAAAACTCCCAAAACAAAATGCAGAGCTCGTCACTTTTCTCACAAAATTCTAGAGTCCCAAAAAACTCACCCCTCATAGGAAGGAAATACATGAAGCACTCCAAACCGAGACCATGCATGGTTTCCATGAGAAAAGCAGGGAAACACCACTTCTATCCATCCCAAAAATATATTTCTTGTCATCAAAACCACTCTTTCCTTTAGTCATGTCCCTTGCACCTCCTCCTTTAGAAACCATAGCACCTATCCATCTAGGAGGCAACACCACCACAACCTAAACAACCCAATCTTCATCAACATTGTCATTTTCCTTTACCTATTCTACTCCTGTGAAACTCTCTCCCCCATCTATTCTACCTCTCTGACTCTCACTCATTTGAAACCTATCAAGATTGGATTTATGATATTAATATGTTAAGAATAACTAATATATAAATGTAAAACAACAAAAAAATCATAAATTATTTCTAAAAAACTTTAAAATTAAAATACAAGAAAAAATTATTCTTAAAAAATGTGAAAATATGTAATTCCACTAAATATAAAAGAAGACTATATGAAAGAGAGACTAAATAAAAGTAGAATTTAAAATATGACCATATACCCTAAACTCTGAAAACAAAAATTATTTCACCAAATAACATTTAATTATAGATTAAACAAACTATTGAATTATATGTCGAGATTTAAATCGTTATCAAATTATTGTGTACCATTGCTCAAGAAAATACTTCATGAACAATATCCAACATGAATATTCCAAAATATTTATAAAAAAAACCATAAGTGATAGTTTACATCCTACTAGAATGTTCAAATTACGAGAAGAGAAACTACAAAATATATTAATCCATTCAATCATCCTTGCCTAATAGGAGTTTAAAATATTATTTTAACTCATGCCAATAATATATCCAACCCATAGACTAGAATCAAAAGATTCATGTGTCAGGCTTGTCAATGAAGAACATACACATCAAAACAATTATCCAAGAAAAAAACTCATCCTAGGTCCATTGTGAGCTCACATTGTACTGAAACCTCCAAAGAGAAACCATTTAAACAAATACCTCACCCAATGTCTCCAAGTATCTATATGTACTTACAATTAGCCAATCCATGCTATTCTCCAAATATAATATTTACTACACTAATATGATTTTGATAAGATGGATAAAATAGGTTTTGAAGAGACCCAAAGTTCTATACATTTAATTAATGTATTCGGCATATTGAATCCACTTAAAAGAAACTACTTATAGATATAATAGACGAAAACAAAAATTGAGCAATAGTAAACTGCAATGGTTGAAACATTAGAAGGATTTCTACAATAAGAACAAGGATGTTGCCGCCTAACAACTAAAATCATAAATTATAGAACAATGAGTTTTGAAAAGGCTCCCATAGCCTTCAAAATATACTAAAATAAGCTCCCATTAGCTTATTTAGTCAGCACATCAGTAGGAGAGAAAGGAAAGAAGTTAAGAATAGGGAAAGCAATAGAAACCTTGCAACCAAGATTAAGAGAAATGGGATGAACAACCCTCTTCCAAAAGAAACAATCCTCTCTTGCACAACCAAACTCCACCTTAATAGGAAAATATACCACCTCAATAAGAAAAATAAAATGAAGGAATTCACTTAAAAATATACAAACCCTTAAACTCTCCCAAATGAATAGTATTCAGCTCCATAAGAGAACTCTCCAACACTTTAGGACAAATATAAAGAGAGGTCGAGATAAAAGATAGATAGGTGCACAAATGAAACCTAGATATAGCTACATACATTGCCCTCTCAACCCAAAAAAACAAACTTCTTATATAAAAGGGTAGAAGAAACCCACACTCAAAAGCATAAAAATAAAAAGTTTCATTGAAAACATGGGAGAAGGTACCACCTCAATAAGAAAAGAAAATGAAGGAATTCACTTGAAAGTATATAAACCCTTAAATTCTCCCAAATGAATAATCTTCACCTCCATAAGAGAACTCTCCAACACTTTAGGACAAATATAAAGAGAGGTAAAGATAAAAGATAGATAGGCACACAACTAAAACCCAGTTATAGCTACATAGATATCTCACTCAACCCAAAAGAACGAACTTTAATTAAAAGGGTAGAAGAAACCCCCACTCAAAATACCAAAAAAAAAAGAGTTCCATCAAAAACATAGGGGCCAAAAGCTTGAAAAGAGGAGAATAGAAAAATCCCCCTCACTATCAATGCATATCTAGATGCATCCTTGATCAAAGAAACTAGTTGAAGAAGCCAAAAATTTAGTCAACTTGAGTACAAGACCAAAAAGTAGTAGAACCTGTACAAACTTATAGTAGCTCGAAACCTCCTAAGAACCAAGAGTGAAATCACAAACCAGAATTAAAGGTACAGATAAGAACCACTCGCAAAAAATAGTATTCCAAATTCACAAAAAATACATAAACAACACTCCTTAAGGAACATATATGTATCAAAGATAGAGATCAACTATTAAATGACAGCCCCCATCACCCCACCCCACCCCNCCCCCCCCCCCACCCCCCCCAACATAGAAAAATAACCCTGAATAAACATAGGTTCCATGAAGTAAGCAAATGTCCAAACAATTTCAATAACCAAACAACAACCAGTGAGCAACCTTCCTTGACCACAGTAGAGGAAAGTGTAACATATCTAAAAGATAAGAGATCTTAAATCCTCATTGACAAAACTTGGTTTCAAATTGATCATTCACAAGGGAAAAGGAAGAGAACCACACAAATCATCCATGGATGACACCTTTCACATAGCCGCCACATCAACCTCAACACACCATGTAGCGAGGAAAACAACCATAGCCACCATTGAAACATCGAACAAAGCTAGATGTTGACTTTGGAATGACAACAACCATCATTTCACAAAACATAGGAAGTCCACGACAATTAAAAACTCCAAGAACAAAATGCAGAGCTCACAACTTTTCTCACGAAATTGTAGAGTCCCAAACAAACTCACCCCTCTTAGGAAAGAAATACATGAAGCACTCCAAACCGAGACCATGCACGGTTTCCATGAGAAAAGTAGGAAAACACCACTTCTATCAATGCCAAAAATATATTTCTTGTCATCAAAACCACTCTTTCCTTCATTGATGTCCCTTGCACCTCCTCCTTTAGAAACCATAGCACCTCTCCATCTAGGAGGTAACACGACCACAACCTAAACAACCCCATTTGCATTAGTATTGGCATTGTTCTCGACCTATTCTACTCTTGTGAAACTCTCTCTCTCTGATCTCTTCAACCTCTCTGACTCTCACTCATTTAAAACCTATCAAGATGAGATATATGATATTACTGTGTTAACAATCACTAATATATAACTATAAAAACAACCAAAAATTCATAAATTGTTTATTAAAAGCTTTCAAACTAAAAATGCAAACCAAAATTATTCTAAAAAAACATGAAAATATGTAATTCCACTAAATATAAAAGAATGCTATATATAAGAGAGAAAACTAAATGAAAGTATAGTTGAAAATATGACCATATACCTTAAACTCACAAAACAAGGATTATTTCACCAAATAACATTTAACTATAAATTAAACAAACTATTGATTTATATGCCCAGATTTAAATCGTTATCAAATTATTGTGTACCCATGCTCAAGAAAATCTTCTTTGAATACTTTATTTTATAGAAAACAATCCAATGTAATTATTTTAGTTTTGTTCTACTTTGGGCGGCGACAAAGAGGGATTAAGTCAAAAGAGCCATAGACTCCCATAGACTATGTAATGTAACGCTTGCAAAGGCATAAACAAACTAGTAATTTGGAAAAGTGGTAGGAGCTTCTTCTATTTGTCTCTACTATTGAAAAGGAAGTGCTCAAATTATCTACTCTGAAATCATCTCAGACCAGACATTCAAACCTAACCTTCTTGACTTCTCACCCACTCACAGACGGCATTTTGGATATGTGAGGGAGCGGAATAAACTACGCGCTGCGAACACAAAAACAATATACCATTGCCATCTAACACGTCAAAAAAGAGTTGTTTTTCGTGCGTCACGTTTCACATTGTTGACTTCGCTGAAGGGGCGCACACAAAAACTCGCGTCCGCACATATTTGACGGACTGCTCGAAACATATTTGGCATTACATATATTTAATTTGGGTTTTTCTTGGCGAGGAAAACAATGAAGTTCTCAACTGTATGTCACAATTACGCAGGTCGGTCTTCCGTACTATACATTAATAACGAACGCGCAATCCAAAAATCATTGTTAACTCAGGCCATGCTTTCAAACTCATCTAAATCATAAGTCGGAGAAGCCCATGCCCATTTTGTATTTTACCCACAAAGTTTTGTACTTGTTTGTCATTTCTCCAACTCTTTTTGTATATAAACTCCATCACTCTGCCATTACATTTCATTGCATACACTGAGCACAATACATTTTGATACTCTTCTTTGAATCCAATGGAGAGGCAGGCTGGAAAACGTAAGAGGATCGAGGAGAGCGATAAAAGCGGGAGGTTTGGTGAAGAAGCAGAAGCCAGCCCAACAAAGCGGCTTTGCAAGGTGACAAATGTGGATGTTGTGTGTGAAGTAATGATTAAGATGGATAATGAGGAACTGAGTTTTGAAGCTGAAGAGATCGAAGATGAAATGGTGTGGGATATGATGAAGATGTTAGAAGAAGAAATATCTCCAACCCCTTCCTCTTCTGATAGTGATGATACTGGAACAATTAGTAATGGGTTTGATGAATTAGAGTCAAGTGGGGATAAAGATTGTTGTTTTAATGCAGAGATTGATTATTTGTTGGGTGCGAGTGATGATGAACTGGGTATTCCGTGTAGCCCTTCCGTGCATGAATATGATTACGGTTCATGTGGCTTCTTCGAGTGCCTTGAAATAGAAGAAGCTGAAAGGCAATTATTGTTGCAGTTTTGGTTGGGAAATGGTGAGAGAGCGGAGCAAGAAGGAAATGATCTATTCTCTATTCATGATGTTCATATCGTTTCCAATCAATTCGAGTCCGGATTTTGCAAGGGTCGACATATGTAAAAGCTTTGCTGGAATGAAGAAAGTTTTAGCACTTCAAATTTTCCGAAAAGAAACTCGTATATTATATAATTTATTTATATAATGAATATTTTCAATCTTAATGTGTTGGAGTAAAGATGTCTATGATTTATAGTGAGAGAGCATCTTACACTAAATAAAAGGTATACTCACTTTAACATCGTACTTATTAATTAAAGAATTCTGAAAGATGATATGTTGGTTGAGGATGTTGTCAACCTAATTATTTTTATTCTTTTTTAATAATTTTTCTTATAAGAAAGATTAAATTTTTATTTTTTTTAATAATTAGCAATATTACTTAGAAATTTCTAAACATAAACAATTGACATTAGAAAGTACAAGGAGGTATACCTCTAGACCCTTATGACATTAATCAACAAAAATTAGAATGTTCAAAAACTAGTCAATGTTTAAAAATTACTAACACTAATAAGCCCATATCATTTTGAAGAAGTTGAAGGAACTCTGAAGATTGATCTAGAGATAACAAATCCCAACTCAAAGGGTTACATCTATGCTTAGCCTCAAATGTCAATTTAGAAAGGCTATATAGAACTACATTCTACTCATAAAGAAATAAAAATAAATAAAATTAGAATGCTAAAAAAGTGATGCCACAAAACGAAGTTAGTCAGCAAGAACTATCACAAAAATTCTATGTTTAGAAAGAGAAACTAAATTTATAAAATCAATCTTACAAATAGTGTATTCATACCCCACCTTCACAAACGTTTTCTATATCTAAAAAGATAAAATGAACCTCTATCTAATTATTAATAAAGATCATTCAATTCTTTACTATCATGCATAATGCTACCAATCTTAGCTTCCCTAGGATTACCCCAAGAAAACCGTCTGCACTAATTTTAAAAGCACCCATTGTTGGGTGATGGGGGAGAGCATTTTCATACTAATTAGCCTTATGAAAATATTTGACCTAATATTTAGAGCAAATTGATATAAATATATAACCTAAGCTAGCTCGACAAAGCGGCTTTGCAAAGAGATATATGTGGATGTTGTATGTGAAGTCATGATTAAGATGGATAATGAGGAACTGAGTTTGGGTCCTGAAGAGATAGAGGAAGAAATGGTGTGGAATATGACGAAGATGTTAGAACAAGAAATATTGTGAAGCCCTTCCTGTTTACATGATACAAGAATAAGTAGTGATGGGTGTGATGACTTGGAGTCTAGTGGGGATAAAGATTGTAGTTTTAATGCGGAGCTTTCTTAGTTGTTAGGTGCGAGTGATGATGAGCTGGGTATTCCTTGTAGCCCTTCTATGGATACTGTGAATGATTATAAATATAACTCATTTGGCTTTTTTTATAAATAGTAAAAAAGCAGAGAAACGAAATGTTAACAACATACAAAGAAGACAAAACACACTAGAAATGATTTTATCATGGTTAAGAAATTGGCCTATGTCCACACTTGGAGAAAGGAATTCATATATTAACATAATTTGTTGACGATGCCATCCTTGGTGGAGAAGCCTCGGTTATTGAGGCAAGAGTTGTTAAACACTTACTGGATTCCTATACCAGAGCCACTGGACAATCTATCAACTGGTGCAAGAGCTCCCTCTTTTTTATTAACATGCCTGAGACTAGACAAAGGAGAATGGCGGGTATTTTAGGTTGTAGTATTGGCTCTCTCCCCTCCACTTACTTGGGCCTTCCTTTTGGAGCTAAACCCCTGGTAGCTTTCTGGAACAGAATCATTGATAGATTCAATAGAAAATTTGTAGGGTGGAAGGGTATTCATCTCAGTCAAGCTAGCAAGATTCAGCTGGTCAAGTCCACTCTTCAAAAACTTCCCACTTATGCACTTGGCCTCTTTTCTATCCTATATAAATTGGCCAAAGCTATGGAAAAAATCCAAAGGAGATTCCTTTGGTCTAGGGCAGAAGAGTAGAGATGCATCCCTTTGATTGCTTGGGACAAGGTTTGTCTCCCCAAAAAGTATGGGGGTACGGGTATTAGGAGGATTAGGCCTTTCAATAAGGTGCTTCAAGCCAAGCAGATTTGGAGAATTTTCCATGGTAAAGCGGAATGGAGGGATTTCATCAAGGATAAATACGCGTCCAATGCTTCTTTGAATTCTTTCTTTGAAATTGATGATATCCTGAATGGTTCTTGTATCTAGGATGGAATTCTCAATGCCAAAGACCTGGCCAAGTCAAAAGAAAAATGGAACACTGGAAATGGTCATAATATTGACTTTTGGAAAGAAAATTGGATTCTATCAGGCCCCTGAAAGATATAGACTGCTTTAATTCTTGGAAGGAGGAATGCACCTTACTTTTTAGGGACAGATTTTCTAATTATAGAAAGGGTAATTCCTGGGTGGATTTGTCCTCTATTTCCCAGGAGCTTTCTCTATTACTCACTACTTTGAATGCTATTTCCCTCTCTCAGAATCTAGATGCTTTGATTTGGGAAGGATCCCCTAATAGCTCTTTCACTATGGCCTCGGCCTACTCTATTTAGTTACATAAGGAGGCTACCCATTTTTAGTCTAAAGCCTGGTTACCTGGCCTTATCCCAAAAATAATGTGTTTTACTGGCTTTTATCTCAAAACTGCATTCTCATTGTTGATAACCTTCTCAAGCGTGGCATCCCTATTCCCAATAGGTGTGTAGTGTGTCAAAGCCAAGCTGAGTCTGTGGACCACCTCTTTATCCATTGTACCTTTGTTAGGTTCATGTGGCAGTATTTCCTGTCTCTTTTTTGGCTTACATTGGTGCTTCCCATCCTTTGTTAAGGACCTCTTCGCCCATTGCACCTTGCCCTTCAAAAACACTGCATTTCACAAAATTTAGTCATGGGCGCTTCCTCACCTCTATTGGGGCATTTGTAAAGAGAGCAATAACCACATCTCTCGGGATTGCAGTGTCAATCCCATAATTATATAAGAAAAGATTCACCATGCTCTTTTGGAAAATTTTGTAACTTGTGGGAATACTAATCCTTTTGCAGGTTTAGAGGACTGCTAATCCCTTGAAGACCATAGATAAAAGACAACAATGTACCTAGAGTTGTCCTCTGGAAGGATGGGCTAAAGCCAACTTCAACGGTGCGGCCAAGAGTAACCCTGGAAAGATGGTAAGTGGTGGCATAATTAAAAATTACTTCAGCCAACGTATTTCTACTATCTGCCTTCCATTGGGCACATAAACCAATCACTATGCGGAAGCTAATGCAGCCCTCCAAGTGACTAAATTAGTCCATGATTTGGGAATCAAAAATATTTGGTTAGAAGGTGATTCATGCAACATAATCAACTGTATTAACTTGAAACATCCTCCATCATGGACTATAGATAATACGGTTGAGGAAACCTGCTCCCTTTTGAACACCTTTGATAAGGTTCATTTATCCCATGTGTCTAGAGAGGGAAACCAAGTTGCTGACTAGTTTGCTAATTAGGCAGTGAGAAGTGATAGATAGACTTGCTGGCTTAACGGAGGAGACCTCCGATGTGAAGCATGGGATTTCATTGTTTATGAATGAATCCATGGGAAGGAGGGTTTTTTTGATATTAATTATGATTTTTAATGCATTGAATGGTAATGGATTTTTCATTAATAGAAAGTACAAGATAGGATGGAAAGGAAATCATTACAAATAACACCCACACACTTACTGGGTGCCTAGAAGCTTTGGTAAAACTTACCGTTCAAGGCAAAGAAACATAACTATCTAGAACAATTTGGATAAAAAAAGGTACGTGCTTCTGGGTTCTTTTCTATCTATTTGCATTTCTTGCAATGGGAGGGGAAAGGCATTGGAGGGATCCTGCTAAATATTTTGAAAAATGGTAAAGATTTTTAAAAATGTAGGTAGTGAACAAAGAATTGGAACTACCTTCAAAGTGGCGACATTTCCACCTTCATCGAGAGGCTTCACGGTGGAAAATCGAATGTGAAAAAAATGTTTGTCAAAGGTTGTAATGAAGGCAGTATTGAGATTGAGGGAAGAAATTTTACGATGACAGAGAAGGTTATCTCTGCTATCACGGGCATCCCTATTGTTGGAAAGAAATTCTACAGAGACCAAAATTTTTTGGATTTGGCAATTAGCGACTTTGTCAGAAATGAGGAAGAAAAGAAGGAGGTCACCAACGTTGGCACCCACTACCTTATTGAAGGGCTGAAAATATTGTGGAGTTTCGTGTTAAGAGCCATCATCCACTACATAATGCTGGACACCAGGTTTGAAAAATTTTGAACCTACTATATTGTCCTCTTGAATCATTTTTGCCATATAATGTAGGTGTCTATCCCCTTTTATTTGTATGCTTCTATAAATGAAAATATTAATCGGTATAGAGAGAAGGCCATTGCTAACCCTGTCCTACATGAAGGCCTTTTGCTTTTAATCTATTAATATTTTATGGCCCAAATCCTTGTGAAGGAGGTGGCTCAGAAAGATGAGATGGAGGCCTCTGGTTCAGACTACATTCCTTCAAAGATGAAAGGTAGTGATAGTCTATATTCTGAGGATAATGATGAGTATGAAATGAAAAAGAACAATCTAGGTTCGTCTTCGAAAAAGCGCAGAGTAGTCTTCAAACCATCCAAAAAGAGAAATTGGTTACCCCTAAAAAAAGAATACCATGGTTATTTCTTCTGAGGAAGATTATAGTGGTAATGAGGAAGGTATGGACACAGATGGTGAGGAGGTTATTTATAGCGGCAAAGACAGGAAGAGAAAACATCCTATGACGGGTAAAAACCAAATCAAAAAGGATAAGAAAAGGGATTTGAGAGAAGACCAGAAATCTCCTGAGGACAATACACGTTGTGTCTCCCCTATTTCAAACCACAATTTGAAGAGGAAGCTCTAGGGAGATTACCAAGAGACTAATCAAACTATCCCTTCCCCTAAGAACTCTCAACCCCATAATATGGGGAAGGGGGATAGGAAGGATAGTGAGTTTTGTTGTTATATGGCAGAACATGGGAAGATAATCGGATGTCGCGATGTCAATGTCAAAATGGCAAAGATGGGGATAACTAGAGAAATTATAAACCCCGAGGTAATTGAAGGAGAGGGAGGCTGTATCAAGCTAGATGAGCTTATTGACCCATCTATGGTGGTGCTTAGTGATAATACCAGGGAGTTTGAAATGGACCCACTCAACAATTCTAGAAATAGCTTGTTAGATAACTACATAACCATCAAATGGCTATTCCGCGAAGTGGAGGATCTTAAAAAAAGGTTTAACGATAATGAAAAGGCTAAAAATGACAGTAAAATAGGGGATCGGGAGAATCAAAGCAGTAGAGTGCAAAAGATGGAGGATAATATGACTAGGGTAGAAGCTACCCTAAAGAACATAGCGGAGAAAAGCTATAATATCCTTAAAGAGTCCAAAGAGCACACCGACATGATCATCGAGAAGCTGGAGGAAAAATTAGATGGGCTCGAGGTGGCAAACATGGAAGTGGAGACTAAACATAACACTAAAAAACATCACGACAAGAGAACCAGACCCAAAACCAAGAAGATTAAGGACAAGGATATGGCGTTGGATCTCCAAAAGATCAAGGATTCTGCTACCAACATGGAGTTGCTCGAGGCCAAGGAATCCACTCTAATGGTGGACTTATGATGAGGGTCCTTGGTCTTTTCTACTGACCCTGTTTTATTTTCTTTTGTAGAAGCTATCTATTTTTTTCTCTGGCCTCTGTTGGCATGTTCTGTCTTTTTGCTTTATTTCATTTTAGACTGTGCTTAACGCATTTTAACAATGTTTTGGGTTTTAGGAACCCTGTAAAAGCTATTTTACTTAATCAAAAATTGTATCAATGTAAGAAATAAACTATTAAACGAAAGCCCCAATAACCCCCCCCACTAAGATAGAAAAAGAACCCTGAATAAACGTAGGGTCCATGAAGTAAGAAAAGGTCCAAACAATTTCAACAACCAATGAGAAACCCTACTTGACCATGGTAGAGGAAAGCACAACATATCTAAAAGATAAGAGCTCTTAAAGCCTCGTTGACAAAACATGGTTTCAAATTGATCATTAACAAGGGAAAAGGAAGAGAACCACAAGGATCAAACAAGGATGAGACCTTTCCCATAGCCACCACATCAACCTCAATACACTATGTAGTGAGGCAAACAACCATAGCCACCATTAAAATATTGAACAAAGCTAGGTGTTGACTTTGTAGCGACAACAACCATCATTTCATAAACCATAGGAAGTCCACCACTATTAAAAACTCCCAGAACAAAATGCAGAGCTCACTACTTTTCTCACAAAATTCTAGAGTCCCAAACAAACTCACCCCTCATAGGAAGGAATACATGAAGCACTCCAAACCGAGACCATGCACGGTTTCCATGAGAAAAGTAGTGAAACACCACTTCTATCCATGCCAAAAAAATTCTTGTCATCAAAACCACTCTTTCCTTCAGTCATGTCCCTTGCACCTCCTCCTTTAGAAACCATAGCACCTCTCCATCTAGGAGGCAACACCACTACAACCTAAACAACCCCATCTGCATCAGCATTGTCATTTTCCTTTACCTATTCTACTCATGTGAAACTCTCTCCCCCATTTGTTCAACCTCTCTAACTTTCACTCATTTAAAACCTACCAAGATTGGATTTATGATATTAATATGTTAAGAATAACTAATATATAAATGTAAAACAACAAAAAAATCATAAATTATTTGTTAAAAACTTTAAAATTTACAAGCAAAAATTATTCTAAAAAAATATGAAAATATGTAATTCAACTAAATATAAAAGAAGGCTATATAAAAGAGAGACTAAATAAAAGGAGAATTTTTAAAATATGACCCTACACCCTAAACTCCCATAACAAAATTATTTCACCAAATAACATTTAATTATAAATTAAACAAACTGTTGAATTATATGTCCAGATTTAAATCGTTATCAAATTATTGTGTACCCATGCTCAAGAAAATCTTCTTTGAATACTTTATTTTATAGAAAACAATCCAATGTAATTATTTTAGTTTTGTTCTACTTTGGGCGGCGACAAA
>MU224079.1:21432-32103 GCA_018584345.1 Thuja plicata
GTGGTAGGAGCTTCTTCTATTTGTCTCTACTATTGAAAAGGAAGTGCTCAAATTATCTACTCTGAAATCATCTCAGACCAGCCATTCAAACCTAACCTTCTTCATTTCTCACCCACTAACAGACGGCATTTTGGATATGTGAGGGAGCGGAATAAACTACGCGCTCTGAACACAAAAACAATATACCATTGCCATGTAACACGTCAAAAAAGAGTTGTCTTTCGTGCGTCACGTATCACATTGTTGACTTCGCTGAAGGGGCGCAGACAAAAACTCGCGTCCGCACATATTTGATGGACTCCTCGAAACCTATTTGGAATTGCATATATTTAATTTGGGTTTTTCTTGGCGAGGAAAACAATGGAGTTCTCAACATGTATGTCACAATTACGCAGGTCGGTCTTCCGTACTATACATTAATAACGAACGCGCAATCCAAAAATCATTGTTAACTCAGGCCATGCTTTCAAACTCTAAATCATAATTCGGAGAAGCCCATGCCCATTTTTTATTTTACCCACAAAGTTTTGTACTCGTTTGTCATTTCTCCAACTCTTTTTGTATATAAACTCCATCACTCTTCCATTACATTTCATTGCATAAACGGAGCACATTACATTTTAATACTCTTCTTTGAATCCAATGGAGAGGCAGGCTGGAAAACGTAAGAGGATCGAGGAGAGCGATGAAAGCTGGAGGTTTGGTGAAGAAGCAGAAGCCAGCCCAACAAAGCGGCTTTGCAAGGTGACAAATGTGGATGTTGTGTGTGAAGTAATGATTAAGATGGATAATGAGGAACTGGGTTTTGGAGGTGAAGAGATAGCGGAACTGAGTTTTGAAGCTGAAGAGATCGAAGAAGAAATGGTGTGGGATATGATGAAGATGTTAGAAGAAGAAATATCTCCAACCCCTTCCTGTTCTGATAGAGATGATACTGGAACATTTAGTAATGGGTTTGATGAATTAGAGTCAAGTGGGGATAAAGATTGTTGTTTTAATGCAGAGCTTGATTATTTGTTGGGTACGAGTGATGATGAGCTGGGTATTCCATGTAGCCCTTCTGTGAATGATTATGATCACGATTCATGTGGCTTCTTCCAATGCCTTGAAATGCAAGAAGTTGAAAGGCAATTATTGTTGCAGTTTTGGCTGGGAAATGGTGAGAGCGCGGAGCAAGAAGGAAATGATCTCTTCTCTATTCATAATGTTGATATAGTTTCCAATCAATTCGAGTCCGGGTTTTGCAAGGGTCGACATATGTAAAAAATTTGCTGGAATGAAGAAAGTTTTTAGCACTTCAAATTTTCCGAAAAGAAACTCGTACATGTGTGTGAGTTCAGGAAAGTGTGTTTGACTAGCATATAAACATATTATTGACTTTAACATACTCTTCAAATGGAATAAGTAATGCGGTCTATTTCGCTTCCTTCCTCTGTCATGGATGAACATGACATTTTAATTAAAGACAAATCATTCACAGTTTCTATTATTATTTTTAATTAGATTATATACCCTACGTTCTTTATCCATAATATCTGGTTCATATCACACGATTTATTATTTAATTGTGGTTTTATTTGGGTGACATCACACGATTTATATTTTTTAAATGTGATTTAATTGTTAATTTATTATTAAAATCCTTTTGCTAGAATATGTAACATTATTAATATTATTGAATGAGAAAACACATCATTGCTTATGGTGGCCACTGCACAGAGGTGATGCGTCATAATTTCAACTTTTCCAAGGACGCTTTTAGGGTGATTTGCTTCTTCTTTCTCAAAATTTAGATTTTGGCTTTTCTATACTATTTGAAAGCGACTGCGATGGGTGGCGACTTGAACAAAGAAGAGCTTGTAAACTGCTTAAAGTGGAAAGAGGACACTGTTATTTGGAGAAAACTTAGTAAGGCTCAGCTTTTGCCCTAGTTGAAGAAATTGCATAGGTACGAAAGAGACATTACCCAATATCTCATTGCTAGTTGGATGAAAGACCCTATGACTATTGATGGTAGAAACATTGATCTCAATGTGGAGCTAACTGGTTTACCCTTAATTGACATTAACTTTTATAGAAATAGGAAAGTGTCTAAAATGGCGGTTAAAAATACTGTAAGTCTACAGCTGAGAAAAAAGGAATTGTTAAAAAGAAAGCTTTCTATGTCGTGAATACTATCAAGGAGGTGTGGAGTAAATCCTTGTGGTTTTAATAGAATATATTACTCTGGAAGGGCATTTTGCAAGGCTACAGTCTCATCATTTTATGCTTTTAAACCATTTTCATCATAACATCATTATTTCTTAGCCTTTTTATTTGTATAACTCTCTATATCACAGTTTAGTTGATAATAGGGAGGTCCCAAGTAAATATGTTCTTCATGAGGGTCTCATTCTATTGATTTTTGAGTAAATAGGAGAAAATATCTCTATAAATGTGGGTAAAAGCCCTAGGGAAGAAAGGAAGATTATCGACCCTAATCTGGATAAGGCTAAATATTCTGTGAAGAGGGTTAAAAATGTGGAGTCTGCGGCTACAAATGTGGAAACCGTGTCCTCATCTCTAAGGACCAAGAAAGTTGCACTAGTGAATTATTCGATAATCTCAGAGGATGAGGATTCAATTGGTGTTCCTTCTGGGAAAGATGATTTTGAATTTTCCCTGGATATTGGTAAAAAGGCCAAGTTTTTGGCTTGTGGTATGGATACCTCGACTTCAGGGGATTCCCCTGAAGAGAATCCTAAAAGCTCTGATATGGCTTCTAAGCAGGAGGAGGCTACAAAACCTAACCAAAAAGTGCATAGTTGGAGAACAGGAACACATATATGGATATTGAACCCACTTAGAGTGATCATGGAAAAATTGTTATTGACCTTGATGGTACCAGTCAACCTAATTGGGAGAAGAAGAATCTGACTGAGGGAGATGAGCATCTCAACCCCATGGGTGGTATGCAAAATTCTGACATGGATAATGTGGTGAAGGAGTCTAATACTAATATGGAGAAACCCCATTCCCAACCTTTGAATGTTAAGGAAAATATTGATATTTACGAAGAGAAACTCTACACTGAGGATAGGCTGGAGGGAACGAATTATGACATCCTTTACATGGCTAAAGAGTTTACAAAAGAAGAAGAAAGAAGGAGTGAGAACAACCTAGACACTGTTGAGAGAGAGAGAGAGAGAGAGAGAGAGAGAGAGAGAGAGAGAGAGAGAGACATCTATNGAGAACAACCTAGACACTGTTGAGAGAGAGAGAGAGAGAGAGAGAGAGAGAGAGAGAGAGAGAGAGAGAGTCATCTATGGCTATAGGTGAGTTGTCTGAGAAGGAGGATTTTACTATTGGGTTTTTACACATGGCTAAAGCCAAAGCCTTTTACTCTTTCAGGAATGATAATTGGACCTACTAGGAAATTAAGACTCTCAAAGAGAAACAAAAAAAAGTGAGCTAAAAACCAATCTCCAAATCTGAAAGGACACAGTGTACAACAAAGGTAAAGATAATGATAATTCTCAGGATGTTTGTGCCACTATTATGTTGTTATCTAGAATTGAATGCCTGGAAAAAATACTGGAGAATATGTTGGAGCACTCCAAGGAGGGTATGAATGCCTCTGCCAAAAAACTATTTCTTTTGGTTAACATGCTGGAGAATCATGTTACTACTCAGCCCACTACTATCAAGGGTAAAGGTCTTGATTCAAGAACAAGAGCTAAGATGAACCAAACCTCCTCGTCCAACAAGGATATTCTAGACCTTAAAGATAGTGTGGCTAAGATGACAGGGTTGGATGCGAAGATGGATGAAACCCTCCAGGGTCTTAAAGGTTGGTAGTAGGTGGTTTCTTTTTGCTATGTCTTTTTTAGGTGTTTAGTCTGGGTTTTTCGCTGAGGGGTGTCTTTGCCCCATCTTATTTTGTCATTGTTGTTTGTTTTTGTTGTTCTTAATATCTTTATTTGCTGATTTGTAAACTTTGAGTTTCAGGTCCCTTTAAAATCTAATTTTGATTTATTTTCAAAAGCATTATTTAATGAGATAGTTTATTATTATGTTACGAGTGACAACACTTAGAAAGTTTTATCTTGGTACATCTTTAAAGATATTTTAGAAAGTTTTATAGATTTATTTCTATTACAATTTATTTATTAAATAAATAGTTTAAACATTAAAGTGTTAGAGTCAAGATATTATAGACAACATCATACTTTTATTTCCATTATAATTTATTTATATAATGAATACGTTAAATCTTACTGTGTTGGAGTCAAGATGTCTATGATTTATAGTGAGAGAACATCTTACTCTAAATAAAATGTATACTAACTTTAACATCGTACTTATTAATTAAAATAAATTTGAAAGACGATATGTTGGTTGAGGATGTTGTCAACCTAATTATTATTTTTTTAATTTTTCTTTCTTGTAAGAAAGATTAAAATTAGATTGTTTAAAAAGTTATCAATTTATTACTTAGAAATTTCCAAACATAAACAATTGTCATTAGAAACTACAAGGAGGTTTACCACTAGACCCTTTTGACATAAATTAACAAAAATTAGAAAGCTCAAAAACTAGTCAGTGTTTTAAAATAAAATAACAATAATAAGCCCATATCATTTTGAAGAAGTTGAAGGAACCCTCAAGATTGATCTAGAGATAAGAAATCCCAAACCAAAAGGTTTCATCAATGCTTAGCCTCGAATGTCCATTTGTAAAGGCTATTTGCAACTAAATTGTACTCATAAAGAATTAAGAAAAAAAAAATGAATGTTAAAAAAGTGATGCCACAAAAAGAATTTAATCAGCAAGAACTATCACAAAAAATCTATTTTAGAAAAAGAAAAACTAAATTATCAATCTTACAAATAGTGTATTATTTCCCAACTTCATAAGATTTTTCTATATCTAAGAGGATAAAATGAACCTCTATCTAATTATTATTAAAGATCAGTTGAATATTTACTATAATGCATAATGCCACAAATCTTAGCTTCACTAAGATTATCCCAAGAAAATCTGCTGCAATAATTTTAAAAGTTCCCATAGTTGGGGGATGGGGGGAGAACATTTTCATACAAATTAACCTTATGAAAATATTTGACCTAATATTTAGAGTAAATTGATATAAATATGTAACGTAAGCCAACTCGGCAAAGCGGATTTGAAAGGAGACAAATTCGGATGTTGTGTGTGAATTCATGATTAAGATGGATAAGGAGGAACTGAGTTTGGGTCGTGAAGAGATAGAGGAAGAAGTGGTGTGGAATATGATGAAGATGTTAGAACAAGAAATATTGCCAAGCCCTTCCTGTTCAGATGATACATGAATAAGTAGTATTGGGTGTGATGAGTTGGAGTCTAGTGGGGATAAAGATTGTAGTTTTAATACAGAGCTTGATTATTTTCTAGGTACAAGTGATGAGAAGCTGGGTATTCCTTGTAGCCCTTTTGTGGATACTGCGAACGATTATGAATACGATTCATGTGACTTCTTCGAATGCCTTGAAGTGGAGGAAGCTGAACGACAATTATTGTTGTAGATTTGGTTTGGTAATGGTGAGAGCGTCGAGCAGAAAGGAAGTGGTTTCTTCTCTCAGCTTCGTGATCTTCATATAATTTCAAATCAAGTTGAGTATGGATAAAATTTTTGCTGGAATTGAAAAAAATTAATAGCATTTAAAATTTGTCCCGGAAAGATGCTTGTACATGTTTATAAGTTAAGGAAGCATTAACATATAAACAAATTCGTGACTTTTAACTTTGTCTTGAAAATGAATATATAATGCAGCCGCTGTCGTTTCTTTCCTTTCTCCTTAATGAACATCAAATTGTAATTGACGATATAAATTATTCATAGATTCATATTACTTGCCGATTGGCAATTTAGACAGTTTGACAGTTTTGTTTCGATCACAACTTACAAGAATAGAAGGGAGTTCTACAAGTTAATTCTATCAAATATAATAGAGGAGAATCTCTCACAAAGCCTAAACTCATTTGGGTTGAATAATTCTTCTCTTTTAGTGTATTACTTGGAGTTAAGACGAATTAAATTTTTAGGAGAAATAAAATTCTAATAGTTAAATCCTAACACTAACACTTACGACTATCGTAAGTGTAGATAGTCAAATATTAATAGCTCCTAGTACTGAAGAGAACAATTTGGCTTCCTTGCAAACGTGCTAAAAAAAACCTCTAAGTCCTGATGGATTTCATGTTTCTTTCTTCTTGAAATGTTGCTATGCCATTGAAAACTTAGTTGATCCCCAAGAATGGTTCACTTGAGTCTTTTATTGAACTTTGAATAATATACCTTTGTAACACTCTATATAAAATGCTCTTGAAGTTGAGGAAGAACATTCCAAAAATAGTGCCCCATTTTCTAAATTCCCAAGAATAAATTGACTTAATCTTGAAAGAACAATCATAGAATGTATTGAAACTAGACAGAAAATCAATTACTCAATTTCCAATAAAATCAAAATAGCATAAAATAAAGCTTAATATTAGCAAATTATATCATAGGTAATTTGAGGCCCATCATGAAAATCCTAGAAAAATTTGTCTTTTATGATAATTGAGGTTATTAATATAAGAATGAAGTATATATTGAAGCTCATTCATATAACTTCTTATTATTTAAATCATGCATCACTAATACAATAATGACTAAGGGTGCAAGAAGGATGGAACATTGTTAAAAGTAAATCTTCGAAAAGATCCTCGCCTTCTTTTCATATGACTTTGCAGTCCCATAAGAAGGGGACTAAGGGATAATCTTGAAGATTATTTTGCTCTGAGCTGCTAATATTCAAAGTCTAATCTATAGCATTGATCTACTGTGTGTTACTTGGGGAAACTCTCCTTCTTTTTTGGCTGGTCTATTGTGTTTTGCGAGCTCTTAATATTCTATCTTAAGTTTTTTCTTTGTACAGGATTGCAGGGCCCCTTCAAAACCCGCTTTTACATTAATAAAAAACAAAGTAATGACTAAGGCAATTTTTATTTTGATCATTATATGGATATAGAAAATGATCCTGTTATACACTGAATTTGCGCCTCTGATCTCAAGCTCTCTTGGTCTTGATAATCCAGTATAACATGGGAATCATCTCAAGGTTGTGGGACCTTATGCTTACCGAGATGAGACCTCCAGGTTCTAGGCTAGTTCCTCTTGGATAATCACCTTAATTTGCTTCTTAAATAGGAAAGTAAATCTTTTGAGGGAAAGGGATAGAAGGATTGCATGAAAGGGAAATGACTGCAAGCAAACTACCTACTAGGTGATGCACCAAAATTAGGGCTTGGATCTCAGTATAGAGGAATGAAATCAATGAAGGAACCAGGACAAACAAGTCACAACTCACTAGATAAGCTTGCATAAGTATTTCATAGGAAAGCCTGAACAAAAGACTCGACCTATAACCTGCAAAAAAACATCCTTCTCTGCAACCAGGTGTAGGAGTGAGACAAGACTGCTAGGGGCTGAAGTATACCCACAAAACATCTAAATCAGATCAAACACAATAACACATAGACTTGCAAAAAATGAGAGGAACTAGGAACCCCAATATCCATTAATAACATTCATAAGCTTTGATCCAATAAGAGATAACACAAACCAGGAAGCATAGGGATATGAAAGATTATCACAAAGTACTTCCAATAGCTTGCATGATCAATGAGAAGATTACGGAATGTAAAAGCCAGAGGGCAGAAAGAATGCCTCAGATAACTCCAAGAGAGAACAAATTCTCTTTACAAAATGTCAAAATCTGAGCACTAAGGCTCTCAAAAAAACTTTAAATACTCCCATGCACGCAGGCAGGAGTCTCAGAAAACCTAACTAGGG
Organism: Thuja plicata; assembly: GCA_018584345.1. NCBI lineage: Eukaryota > Viridiplantae > Streptophyta > Pinopsida > Cupressales > Cupressaceae > Thuja > Thuja plicata. The sequence goes on from MU224079.1 coordinate 29,288, forward strand.
TTACAGATTTACAATGTACTAATTGACCCTAGGACAAAATCTAATCTGGCCATAAATGTGCACCAGGTGAATCAATCAGATCAGATTGCCCCCTTTTCGCCCATCCCTGTACTGGATCATGCCCGTAGACACGCAACCCAGGTCCATCAGTTCTACCTGCAAGTAACCTTGTCATGAATGCTCACCAGCTGATCATATCCCCAGGATGAGAAGTGACCCTTGACGGCCACCGCATCTTTCATCAATGAGTCCTCGACCACGACCGTGCCTTTTGCCAACTGCACCTGAGAGCAATAACTTCGTGATTGGACTTTGTATCCTCCTTCCACGTCTCTGAATCTTTTGTTTCTCCACCGACGTCAAAAAAATCCATTCCAGGGATCGATAGACTCTCTGTGCATGGTCTCTCTGTAATTGAAACCTTCTGATCAGTTCTGGAACATGAGCATAGAGGAACCATGGCTGCCGAGCGTTCACAGTGCCAAATCTGCCGCCAAAAATTTAAATTCAAAGTCCCGCGACCCTGCGACTGACCGTTAGTCTCCTTGTCGCGAGCATCAGACCTTAACCATAGTTAAGTCTCCAGACTTGGTGAAAAAGCACTTTTTTTACCTTTGTTTAACCCGAGCTCAGATCCAGCGACATCCCGACTGTGTGAAATCAAAGTCGCGAGGCATTTTCCTTAACTCATCACTCTTCTAGCGACCCGGCGCCTAACTGCCACCTTAGACCGTCACGGCTTGTCGCCTGATCGCTAGATGCTATCCCTCCGTCTCGAGACCATGCGACAACACTTAGTCGCCAAGTCAGGGAATCCTATGTCTGAGCCCTTTTGACCTCTCTAGCGACATCCCGACTACCCCAAGGCGCTGAGTCGGGAGTACTTTCTCTATAGGGCACTTTTATCACCAGACTTGGCGACCACCGTTGGATCATCTGATCTTTGCATCAGACGGCTGGCATTTAATCGTTGAATAAAAGACTGTGCCCTTAAAATGTTCAGCGATCCTGCGACTGAGGCAAAGAAACACTTAGTCGCCTAGTCGTGTGATCAATTTCCTCCGTCTGGCGATCACCCGACTAACATCAGCATCCATCCACCATATGACACATGTCACACAGCCACTGGTTAATCCGTTGCACACTGGGGAAGCTGAGTCACTGTGCTGTTCTAGCGACAAGGCGACTGAGGGCAAATTTACTAACATCAAACAGCTAGTCGCGGGGTCGGGAGTGTTATCTCTTAACTGCCATTTTATCATGAGACCATGCGACTGAAAAGAAAGCTTAACTGTTTGTCACAGCTGGATCAAGCGATCATGTGACATGAAGTAGATCGCGAAGTCGTTCAAGACTTTTCTTTGACTGTTGAATTCTTCTCGCGATCACCCGACTGAAGGTGGACCCCTGCTTTGTAACATATTATCCAGCGACATCCCGACTGAGGACTAATCACGAAGTCTGAGAACCCAGAAGGAATATTCTAAAAGGTCACCAGACTATGCGACACAAGGAAGGCGCAGAGTCGGGAGAAGAAAAGGAATATTCTCTGAGGTTGAAGCGATCAAGTGACCAAAGACTTGGGACCCACCTTCCACCAAGGCTTATGACATTATCTGGCGATCAGGCGACTGAGAAGAGGTAGCCAAGTCGGAAGATATCTGGGGAATATTCCAAAGGGTTACAAGACTACGCGATAAAGGAGAAGCGCAGAGTCAGGAGAAGAAAAGGAATATTCGCCCAGGGCAAAGCGATCAAGCGACTGAGAAATAAAGCACATGCTATAAGTAACTTAGAAAAAGTAACGATGAAATATAAGAGTCATGGCCTAGGGTTTATTACTTCTTTTGCATGAAAGACTGAGGGTTTTAAGGGTTTTGGTGAGGACGTGAAGCCTGGAAAACAAGACAGAGGAAGCAAGACAGGGCAAACCAGGCCAAATGCACAGAATGGGAAATTTGGGCAACATTTTGGCGACTTCTGCGGGATGCTTGCCTGCTAAGCATAAGGACCAGTTGCCTTGACACATCCATTGGGCATGGAGTCATCTCAGAACACAAAACTTTGACAGCAACAAAAACCTGTGCACGTGCACTTCTTGGAAAGCAAGGAGACTACACTAGAAAGCAGGGAAAGAAGACAGGGAATATTTACAAGAGGATAAAGACTTACAGAGAGGGACTGATCTCAAAGAAGGGCTTCAAATGAAAACCATTTACTGAAATTGGCAAAGCATCCCCATCCAGAGTTGAAAGCTGGAAAGCATTGGGTCCTCTGCACTCTATTATGACAAATGGTCCACCCCAGAAAGAATCAAACTTTGTATGCCTGCCAGGCCTAGATCTGAACTCATCCCATTTAAGAACTACATCTCCAACCTTGAAGTTCTTTTCCCTGGCTCTTTTGTCAAAGCTGCTCTTAGTCTGATTCTGATGGAATTCCATGTCTCTCATAGCCTTGTTTCTAATTTCTTCTAGTTCCATCAATTGGGCATACCTGATCTGTAAGGGATCCTCTTCATTGAACAGGGCATACTGAGTGGCTAGGTCCAGTGCTGGTAACTCTGCTGAGATGGAAAGCTTAGCCTCTCTGCCATACACTAGCATATATGGTGAATTACTAATGCTCTTCTTTGGGGTAATTCTATCTAACCACAGGGCAGACTTGAGTTTTGTATGCCAATCCCTTCGATTGTCCTGAAGAGTCTTCTTAATTATCCTGATCAGGTTCTTATTTGTAGACTCTGCCAAACCATTACCCTGGGGATAATAATTTGAACTGGTATTCAGATAAATGCCATTCTTGAGTGCCCAATC
>MU224079.1:36963-49432 GCA_018584345.1 Thuja plicata
GGCTACATCCTCTTGAGTGATGTTGTGGATGCTGCATATGGTAGTCACATCTCTTATATGCTCAAATGCTGTGGTCTGCCCTTCACCAGTGAAATCAGGCAAACTTTTCAATGCCACCAGGGGTACATCATGATGCACTGCAAAATTTAATGGGCTCCCTTGATTGGAGGGTGCAAAGGCAAAGTTCCTAGCCATTGCAGGAACTGAAACTTGAAGATTCACAAAAATATTAGCTGCACTTGAATCTTCCTCTTCTAAATCTCTGGTTAGAGATCTTCCTCTTCTTCTATGATGAACAGCAAAAGGTCTCCTTTCTGGTGAATCAGGAGGTGTAGACTGAACTCTCCTTACAGGAGACTCCCTTTGAGTTGACCTGCCTTTGTGACTTCTCTTGAAAGGCAACTCCAAAAATTCAGTAGGTTTAGAGCTCCTAGTTGCAATCTTTCTCATATATTTTAAACAGGGCTGGTCTAAAACTTTGAGACCAGTGGAGTCGCCAGATATACTTGTCAAAACAACTTCTTAAAAGTTTGTATCATGTAACCTGCATATTAGAGATCACATAATATTCTCTAATGAACTTCTTTTACTGTCCCACCGGGCGTGCCAGAATTGTTATACACTGAATTTGCGCCTCTGATCTCAAGCTCTCTTGGTCTTGATAATCCAGTATAACATGGGTCTCATCTCGGTTAGCATAAGGTCCCACAACCTTGAGATGATTCCCATGTTATACTGGATTATCAAGACCAAGAGAGCTTGAGATCAGAGGCGCAAATTCAGTGTATAACAGATCCATTAATTAGAGAATAAGCATCACTATGAATGAAGTTTGTGTTATACTAGGTACTTTAACACCTTTTATTTTCACACCTTACTATCAATGTTTGCCCCAACCTTAGAAAGATATATGTGTAATGACACATTTAATCTTGATGTTAGTAGGGGAATTCCTCCTTTTGTGAGCATTCCTTGATGTCATGTCCAAATCGATTCCTATGCTCAAGGGATATTTCCAACACAATTGGTTTAGCCTAAGAGGGTACATTGGACTCATTATTTTTTGTTATATGCTTCTCACTCCTTAGCTATATAATAATCATTTTTTAGTCTTTTTGTCTTTTATGGTCTCTTTGTGGCACTACACATGTCGTAATTGAGTTGGTAATTCACTTAAGGGGTCAATTATTGTAGATGGTCATAATTATGGATATCAACAAAGCTAGATTAAAAAAAAAATCTTACAAAGTTGTGATATGCTACCTACCATTTAAGAAGTGCTTGGTATGGATTTTATCAAATGATATATTTAATAAAATATCAAAATTTACATCTCCTCCATACTTTTGTAATATATATAATCGAATTAGTAGAAAGGAACTTATGAAGGCCATGAAACAATCTTACATTTAGAATCAAGGTATTATAACATGCAATCAATTATTCACAATATTTCTCTTGTTAGTATTCTTTATCTCAAAGGATTACATTGTGTGTGGCAGTAAGATTAGATTCGTGATATTGAACAAAAATTTACATACTTAAGGCTCTAAAAAATTATTTCACTACCCAATGAACCTAGGTAGACACCCTCATCTTGCAATCGGCGCAATTCAATGAAAACATGTTTTTTTGAGGCATTTTTTCAAATAGTTTGCATGTCTTGTTGAAGACTACACATTTTGCATACATGTCTATATGGGTATTTATAGCTACAACATCTAGAAAAAAAAAATTGTTTCCATTACCCTATAGGATAGGAGGAAACTAGAAAAAGTTTTAGAGTCTAGGTTTATAATTGTCACATTTGGTTGAATATTTTATGAATCTTTATCAAGAAATTCATTTTATGTATATCCTACAATCATAGAATTTCATGCTACTATATTTCTTTGAGGCATCTTTTCAAATAGCTCATTTTTCCTATCTATGCTTCCATATTCTGGAAGCATATTTACTAGAGTATTTCTAAATATAAGATATGTTCGTACTTTTCCTTTTGTTATTATTTTATGGATGCCTACAATATGTTTCAAAAACTCTCATTTTTTTCATTTGAATTATCATAATGGTCATGTCTTTTGGCTATAGGAAAAGTCATTCATGTAAAAAAAGAAAGTCCTTAAGGTAACTTAGAACTAGGGATGGAAATCCAGCAGGGGTGATAAGTTTAGGACGTAGGAAAATCCTTTGAGGATAATGATGATATACATGGAAGTGCCCACTTTATTTAATGTCGTCAATTGATTTCAATCTTCTGAGTGGAAAGTGTTCAAATTCAAATGTTAATTAAGACTATTTTTGAACTATACAAATGGAAGGGAAAGGACGTTAATAACTAAGAATTTAATGTTTTGTCATTAACTGTTCAATAGAAGTCTCTGCCATGTTGCAAGGATAATGTTGTCACTATGTTATCGCCGAAATCTTCTACTACAATTCTTGTTTGTTGAATAACTTATCATAATCTTTATTCTTGTTTTCCTTAGTGATTATTATTATTTTTCAATATCCTTAGAGGTATTGTAAGTGTTAACTAAGTTTATTTAGTATTATATTTCACAAACACATTTCTCACTACCTTCATCCCTTACACATACAGTCATTACACCTTTCAAATGATCATGATCTCAAATTGACATTAAAAGAGAAAAGTGAGGAAACATTATAAAGACTTATTTCAAGATATTTTTGTCCTATCCCTCATTCACAAATGTGGCCTGCATTTTTCGGGGAAGGGTGCTGAAGGTGTGACATTGTAGTGAGTTAAGTTAGATCAAGTGCACCTCTAAGAAAATTTGTGCAATTGTTGGCCTTGCTTAGATAAATAACTCTTTTTTTTGTACAGTAATAGTTCATTTAGGTGCATGAATAGAGCTAGGGACAATAAAGGTAGATTTGTGAAGACAGGCTAGGCAAATAGATTAAAAAAAAAACAAAAAAACTCAAACAGAAAACAAAGAAAACACAAAATATTATACCAAATGTCTTTTAACTATATAGATTAAGCAAATTATTGAACTATATTTCAACTAGTTAAGAAAAATCATATAATACTAAAAAAAAAAAGTCAAACGAGGTGAATTTCTCTAAAAAAAAATAAAAATTAACGGGAATAATATTCCTCATCAAGTTATAAACAAATTAGAGTGTATCGAAGAACAAGGCAATCTTCTTTAATTAGTTTATTACATAGAGTACAATCCAATGCAATTATATTAGTTACTTCATTAGTTCTACTTTGGGCGGTGCCAAGGTGGTTTATATTAAAAAAAACTCAAAAGAATCAACCAGCCAATTCTCAAAATGGTCTAGCAAAATTTTAAATTGGGCATTTCGGATGCTAAACAGCAAACTAAAAGGTGAAGTATATAAAGACAATTGGGAAAAAAAAAAAAAAAAAGTCCCCTTATGTTTTAGTTTGTTGTTGTTTGGACGTTTCCCTGCATAGACAATGGTGAAAACGAAGTGTGGGCTAATGGTATTTGTCCGTACTATTGATAATGCAGTATTTGTCTCTAACTCATCATTTGAAGCCTATCCTTACTGAAAACACGATGTTAATTTCGTGGAGCCGGAAAAAACAACGCCCTCTGAACACAGCGCGGAATTAAAATCATACCATTGCAAGCTAACACGTCAAAAAGAGGTTATTTTATGTGCGTTACCTTTTACATTGTTGACTACGTTGAAGTTGTTGATTACGTCGATGGGCAAACAAATACCTGCGTCCCCATGTATTTGACGGAATCCTCGAAAGTAATCTGGCCTTACATATCTAACTTGGGATTTCTTAGCGAGGATAACAATGAAATTCTGAGTTGTCTGTGATGTTTACGCGAGAGGATCTTCCATAGTAGACCTTGCTAAGACTGTCACGCAATTGTATCCGGCTTGCCAAAATCCCTCGTCATCTCATGCCATCATTTCAAACTTCTTCAAACTATTAGTCCGAGATGCCCAAACCCATTCCGTATTTTCTAACAGTTTATTTCTGGTTTGTCATTTCTCCGACTGCTTTACTATATAAACTCCATCGCTCTATCATTACATTCATCGGAGAACAAGGCAGAGTAAATTTCAATACTTTTGTTTGAATCCAATGGAGAGACACGCTGGTAAGCGTGAGAGGAGCGAGGGGAACGATGAGAGCGGGAGGTTCTGCGAAGAATCAGAAGCCAGCCCGCCAAGGCGGCTTTGCGAGGATTCTGATATTGATATTGTGTGGGAAGTCGTGAGTAAGATGGATAATGAGGAACTGAGTTTGGGTCTTGAAGAGATAGAGGAAGAGACGGTGTGGGATATGATGAAAATGTTACAAGAAGAAATGTCCGCAAGCCCTTCCTGTACAGGAATAAGTAGTAATGGGTGTGATGAATTGGAGTCTAGTGGGGATAAAGATTGTAGTTTCGATTCTGATCTTGATTATTTGTTGGGTGCGAGTGATGTTGAACTGGGTATTCCTTGCAGCACTTCTTTGTACCGTGTGAGTGATTATGATTACGATTCATGTGGCTTCTTCGAATGCCTTCAAACAAAGGAGCCTGAACGACAATTATTGTTGCAGATTTCGTTGGTAAATGGTGAGAGCGCGGAGCAACAAGGGAGTACGATCTTCTCTGTTCATAATCTTCATATGATTTCAAATCAAATTGAGTCTGGATAAAGTTGTACTGGAATAAAAATAATTAATAGCATTCAAATTTTATTCTGGAATTTGCAAGTAAAGTGGGCTTAATTTTAGACGAAGCCTTGTGGTTAATAACAATTGAGCTGGAGTAGTATACGGATGGGTAGCCTCCCTCAAAGTCCCAGTGCTTCACCTCTGTCAGCATCACGTACATGCAATGAGTGCTATGTGTTCCACATAAAAGATGGGTTCTTTTGAACCACTACTCATGAAACATGGGTCAATGAATTTGACTCAAAAACTACAAAGTTGAATAGTGATAACAATATCACAAGAAACTTGTAAATATCAAGGAAGTCTTTTTAAGCAATAACTTTAAGAATGATTAATATATAAACAAATTGATGACTTTTAACTTGCTCTTGAAATGGAGTAAATAATGGAGCCTCTTTTGTATCGTTCTTCTGTCCTAGATGAAACTCAAATTGTATTCAAAGACAAACTCTTTTTTAGTTTCAAATTACTTGCTAATTGGTGTCTTAGACACTTAGACAGTTTTGTTTCTATCACAATTTATTTACAAAAAGGTCTAGCTAGACTAGAAAATCCTACTCTAAATAACAGGTATACTAATTTCAACATTTTTATTTTTAAAAAAGAATCTTAGAAAGGGGTTTGTTGGTTTGACGACATTGCCAATTTATTTTTCACTTTGTAAGAAAGATAAAAATATATTACTCTAGAAGTTAGAAAAGATCACTTAGATTTATTTTTAATATCGAAGGAAAATTTGGAAGAAGGTTTACCACTAATTTTTACAATACAAAATCAGAAAAAAAGAAACAATAAAAAAATGAGACAGTACAAAGAAGCTAGTAACAATAATCAATTCATATCAATTTGAAAAAGTTGGAGGAGTATTGAAGATTGATTAGGAAATAAAGAGTCTCAATCTAAACTAGTTCGTCTATGATTAGATTCATATGTCCATTTAGAAATACTATTAGGAACAACTTTCTATTCATGAAGAAAATGAAGAAAAAAAAAGAATTTTTCTAGAAAGTAAAAAATCTATAACAACAAAGAAGACAATCACCAACAACAATTATCAAAACTTATTTATAAAAAATATACAAGAAAGACAAACCAAAATTCTAGAAATCATCTCACAAATAACCTATTCCCAACCTAACTCAAACTTTATGTATAGCTAAGTGAGTAACATGGGCCTCTTTTTTATTTATTAATACCAAAACTGTAGTTGAAAATAAAATCAATTCAACCAAATCTTTACAATCATACCTAATAACCCAATTCTTGTCTTGACCCACATTTAGTTTTAAAATACCTATGCGAAGGGAAGACCATTTCTAAACCTATTAACCATGCAAAAGTATTTGACCTAATATTTAGGAGAATTTGATTCAACTAGATAACACAAATCTATTGTTTCTAAAAAGAGTGTACTAGAAAAAATAATGAATTAGTCAAAAGAGCATTTTTCTACCAAAGAATATTTAATTGTCTAAAATCTTTTGCCAAAGTTTTCAATGAGACTCTAATTTTTGTAGAATACTTGAAATAATTCACTTCAACAAAAAATTTGTAAAATAATTAAGATATGAAAAATATCTCAAGCTACAAAGTAGAAAGAAGCAACTAGTTGTAGGAGCACCTAAATACTCTATTACACAATTTTGTCTTGTCCTGACTCTAGCCAATTAAATGTATGAATAAGGGCTCCAATAGATTTTTTCTGATGGTTTGATTGAGAGGATAGTTATGGTTTTAGTTTTGGAAGTTTGAGACTTAGTTTTGTCTTAGGGTGTACTTAGTGTTTGTGCATCCGAAATAGGTGGAAAAGAGTCTAAGATGCTAAAAAGACTCCAAAATGTGGAGTGTGTTAATTTGATCCCAAAATGGCATTATAAGTGTTTCTACAACTTACTTGGTAGGTTGGAATCCAATGGATAGTGAGAAAAACAAATTTGCAAAAATAGACAAAAGTTGTCATGACACCTTTTGCAACTTTGTAAAGTTTCTTGACAACTTTTGTCCTAAGAAGCTATATTGAACAAATTAGGTTGTCTTGGAAAACCAACTATGTAACCACAAGGGTTGGGAATATATAAGGACCCTCTGGCTTGATTTCCAAGATTGGCTGAAGTTGATCATTTTTGAAATACAAGAACCAGTACATTTTTTTGTCTTACTTAAGTGTTTTCTTGAGAAACTCGACTTCCATGGATTGAAACTCCATTCTTTTTGTTGGGAAGTAGGAGCATAGAATTTATTGATTTATTTATTTTTTGTATATTTGGGTGTGTAGTGAAGAGTATAGTGTGTTTTTATACAAATCTTTTGTGTTTCGCCAGTTCACTTGCTTGTACAGAGTAGGGTGTTGAAAAAAGGCTCATTCTTGAGATCCTACCGTGGAATCTCATGCTCCTTTGGGATATGATAATAGTTCCTATGTAGAATGTACCATATCAAGTAGGAGGTAAGAATGTGTTGTTTGTTAAATTTAAATTCTTTCCCTAGGCAATTTGTTCAGTGACCTGGCGAGGTGTAGACAAGCAACAAAGAGATGATTCTTGGAGGGAATGAATGAATGAATAAAACCAATTATTCAACTATGTTTATCAATACCCAAGAAATGTGTGGACGAGGTTGGAAGACTTGGTGAATCCATCTTGAAGGGACTTGAAGACTTGAACCAATGATTGGTCAAGAAACCTTTGTAAACACCTAGAAACACTAAGTTAGAGTTAAGGCATGTACAAACTCCATGGAAAGGTGATACATTTGAAATATTTTGAGGATTCAAAAAGGGTATCTAGAATGGGCATTAGTTTGGTAGGTTCTTTTTGAGTGTGAAAAGATAATCCCTAAAATGTAGGAAAATACGGGTAATTGAGGACTACAATGGCCACAAGGATTAATTGAATGAACTAAAAGATCAGTGATAAAGGGAAGGATAAAGGTGAATTTGTTGACCCTTGTCAACTATTTTTAACCACATTTCATGACCTCCACACCACTGCAATATTCTATACCAGATGATGTAGTTTTTTCTATGCTTGTTGATTAGGAGAAGCGGATGGTAAGTGAGTACTTTGTGAACTTGATAGGATGTCCTTGGGTACCAGTTTTCTAGGTGAAGTAGATAGGGTGGGAAAATATTATGAAAATATTATTGAGTACCCTAGAATTAGTTTAGAATCTTCAATATTTGAATCAAAAGGAACTCAAAGTGATTCCCTTAGATTGGTATTAGAGCCTAAAAGATTTGGGCTAAAGCAATATTGTTAGAATAACTGAGAGGGGGGTGGGGTGAATAAGTGGCCTCAAAAATAAATCCAATAATCCAACCAAAAATTATATCTCAAATATAATGGGTAAACGTATGGAGTTGTGTCACACTTGACGACTATTTTGGTAGTTTTGGTCAGACCTGTTTCAGCAAAAACATATTCGGCCGTACATACATGGTGCACACGTGGCGCCATGCGGTGTCGATGTGGCAGATGGGTTCTGGTTGAAATAGTTTCAGCTAGAACCCATAAAACTTATATATACCCCAAAATTTGGTTTGAGTGGCTCATTTGCACTGAGCGCCTTCCGAAAATTGTGGAGCAGAATAGGGGTACTTTGGCCGAAAATAGGTTGGGTTTTTTTTAATGTTTTTAAAAATGTTTTTAAGTTTTCTTTAGTTAAATTATTGTAGTTGCACTATTATTTGATGTTTTTTTGCTTTAATTTTGTTATTTTTTATTTTAGAAAATATAAAATATTGTTTTATGTAGATTTAATGTTTCTTTTAGGTAAGATTATATGTTAGTTACTTAGTTAACTAATTTAGTTTTATTACAAATGTTTCAAAACAGTAGGAAAATATAACAAAATAGTAGGAAAACATTACAAAATAGTAGGAAAGTGTTACAAAACATTAGGAAAATATTACATTAGGAAAATGCTACAAAACTTTAAGAAAATGTTACATTAGGAAAATATTATTTAGTTAATTAATTTAGTTTTATTACATATGTTCCAAAACATTAGGAAAATATTACAAAACATAAAACCGACATGAAATTAGTTGTAAACCTAGAGGCAAAATTGATCGATAACTCAAAACCTATTTTCGTTAGTAAATATGTGCACATGTATGTATATATGATTTTAAATCATTTTTCTTTCAAATGTATATGCATTCAAGTGTTTTCTAGTTTATTTATTTGTAACACACGTGTTTAAAAATATATAATTAAAATAGAATTGGACCATTTACATGTGCAAAGATCTAGACATATATTCTTCTTTATACTTTTGAGAATATAGATCTATTTTTCTATCACATGGCATTGGGTAGAGGGGCATCACCTCTAGATTCTCGAGATGCTAGTGTACAGGGGGGTGGTAGTGACCGCTCTTCTTATAGATCTATTGATTCTAGAGAGGGCAGGGATGATTTATTCACGATTACCATATCTCAATTGACATGAGCTATTGAGGTTTTTGATCAGAGGATCCAGTCACCCACCACCCTTCCTAATAGGGATAGGGTGAAGATCATTAGAGAGGACATGATTTGTATGATTAACACAATTTAATCATACAACCCTTATGATAGTATATCTATCAATACATTCTATACTTCTCGATCTCACAACATTACTGGCGCTGTGAAGTATTGATAGGTTGATTTAGAGGTCTCCACCACTATGGTGAAGACCACGTTTTCTCATTACTGAGACAAAGCACATGTAATAGGTTATATGAATAATCGGTGTAAGGATGATCGTGTTGTACCATTTATATATCCTCGATAGTTGGATTCTCATCATAGGTGGCCCCAGAAACATGAGCTTCCACTATATTTCTATAAACAATTGCTTGCACAATTTCATTTTCATTATGATGTTGATTACACAAATTTTCTCGGTCATGCTGGGCAGGGTAGGAGGAGATTATTAGATAGATTAAGAGGGCCTAATGCCCTAATTCCCACTAAGAAGCGGGAAAAGGTGGGTCCAAACCTTTTGGTCGTACCAAAAGTTTTGCAAATGGAAGCTGCAGGGGAGAGTGTACCTGATGACAGGATCGGGACCGATGTATTTTCTAGTATTGCGAGACAGGTTCATGAGATGTCATATGATCATTTAGGGAGATCCATCTTGTGTTCTTGTTCTAGTGTTCCTCCACCTACACAGGATGCATCCTCTAGTGTTGATCCATACCATATAGTAGATATACCATCTCCCTTTGAGGTTGCAGCTATATCATATTTGGACCATTTGCATCATACAAGGACATATTTATCCAATGATCTACTTTACGTATATCAGGCTATACAGATTATCAGCAAGGTTCCTCTCAAGGATTTTCCATCATTTATCCTCACCATTCTCAACAGATCTATTGGATCAGGTTCTCAGGGTGCACAAAGACATGAGGATATTCCTCCACCACCTACAACTTCTTAGCAGACTACAGTTGACGAGGATGTACCTCACCAGTCTATCCAAGCCACTTCGTCAACTTTTTACCAACTTGCTTACAGATGACCAGATTGATCCCTCAGATGTGTCCTTACATGAGGAGATTGATCCCAGTGATGTAGACTTACGTGATTCAGAGTTGAATGATATCGGGAGAGCATTACATGCTGCTATAGTATATATTTATTTAAATTTTGATGTATTTTTAAAACTTACACATGTAAATGAAATAAATATTTTGAATTAAATTTTGATTGTAATATATATATATATATATATGTTCTCCAGAGTATTCTGGATAGTATGGAGCATGGATATGGAGATTTACAGACTCCTGGCAATCCTATGCATCATGACAGACATGTAAATTTATATGTTTTTTCAAACTTAATTTTTTTATGATTTTAAGTATTTAGTTTATTGTACATGTGTGTATGGATGACAAATATATTTATTTTATTGCACACAGAGATCAAGAGGAGGTGGACCATCATCAAGTCACGGATTAGGATATGTTTCTAGTTGAGCACATATGGTAGTTTACATATTTCATGTTTCAGAGAAATATTGTAGACATTTCATATACATACATGTTATTTCAGGCACATCTATATTCTAGACATTTCATCTATATGTTATTTCAAACCTATACACTTACATGTTATATGTTGGTATGTTATTTCATATTGTAGACATTACATATATACATGTTCATTTTAGTAATTTCATATATGTATGTATGTTAAATACATTTGAATGAGTTAAATACATGTTACTTTAAAACATTTCATATATGAATGAGTTATATCATATTTTAGAGTTATTTTTATGTAAGTAACTAATTTATTCAAATTGTCTTAAGGGGATGTCTTAAGGGGAGGTATAAAAACATACACATCAAAACATAAAATCTATAAGAACATGCATCAAAGCTGTATAATAAAATCATTGAACCATTAAAATACAATTAACTAATCTATTCAATTTGTCATGTAAGTAATTTAAAATAATTTTAAAGGGGATGTCTTAAGGGGAGGTATCAAAGCATACACATTAACACATAAATCTATAACAACATACATTAAAGCTATATATTAAATCAATTGAACCATCAAAATATATAATATAAAAGAATAAACAATATACCAAGCATGCATAACTATAGAGTTCAATAACATATATCCAATATCCAATACATTAAGTAAGAGTTCAAACTGTAGAGTTCAAATATGAAAGTACGAGAGCTACAAAAAGAATTTTATTCTAAAGCTCCTGATACATATAGTTTGGATCCTCTCTGTCTTTTATTATCTCCAAAAAAATTTCATGTTATTCAATAGGGAACCTCCACTTTTGATTGCCACATGCTCTTTTTTTGCAATGTCTCAAATTGCAACTTTGTTGCTATAACCAAGTGACTATAATGTAGAACTTTTTAACTAGACATATAATCAATAAATTGAACACCATTTTTGTCTATCTTTACTTGCTGATCATATGTTCCTTCGATAACAACTGAACAAGTTGGATATGATTGTCCATCACCATCTACAATTTCTTTTGGAAATTTGTATTTCGCTTTCGTGCATCGTAGTAGCTAATAATCTACACTTTCAGCATTGTCAAGATCTGCAACCACAAAAAAATATCACCTAGATACAAAGGCAGATTAGATATTAAATTCAAATCAAAATTAAAATAGATTAAATTTAAATAAAAGATCATGTACATGTGCACGCACCTGTAACAACCAAATCAGAAAAATGCTCATAATTAGCTGAATATATAGGATCATGAATGTTATGTAAATGTCATCATCTTCATAAGGAAGCATTCTGATTAAATCCTTCATATCCCATCATGAAACATATCCATTTGCAATATTCTCACATTGACTCATTCGATTGTCCTCAATGCAGTCAACACCGAAACATGATTTTCTCTTACTTGAATCAATAGAGGCTTGTGTTATCCATTACTCATCAATTGATTTAAACTTGTAATTCCAACAATCCTTTGACAATTGTAAGGATTAGATCGGTCTATATCTGTTCCAAATATAAAATAAAAGTTGTACATATTTAGAACAACAATTATGATAACATAGATGGACACAAAATTAAATTTTAATTTAGATTTTCCCTACAAAGTATAAATTACCTTTCACTTCCCAAAAATAGCATTTATTTGTATTTGGTGTCCCAAATAGTGAAATAATTTTGACACGACTCAACAATTTTCTTTGAATTCTCTATCATGTCCTATAAATTTCTGAACTATCAATTTAAAGAAAATACATCTAAGTTTAAATTATACTATTTTAAATATATATATATAT